>JASPKP010008830.1:5000-11074 GCA_030674155.1 Stramonita haemastoma
CACAGACTGTGACACTGATTGCAGACAGTTTGCACAGACGTGACACAGATTGCAGACAGGTTGCACAGACGTACACTGATTGCAGACAGGTTGCACAGACTGTGACACTAGATAGCAGACAGGTGCACAGACTGTGACACTGATTGCAGACAGGTTGCACAGACCGTGACACAGATTGCAGACAGGTTGCACAGACGTGACACAGATTGCAGACAGGTTGCACAGACCGTGGACACAGATTGCAGACAGGTTGCACAGACTGTGACACAGATTGCAGACAGGTTGCAAGGACTGTGATACAGATTGCAGACAGGTTGCACAGACTGTGACACTGGTACCAAGCGGTGTGGAACGGGGTCTCAGAATGACGACACAGGCAGCCTCTCTTGTTGACTGGCCACCGTTTGTTTCAGTCAGATTATAGTCCTTTCCAGAAGAATCTGATATCAGGACTTGCAGCCGCCAGCCAGAAAGTCAGAGGTCCCACGCTCCCGCAAGTCCTCCCACCTCAGCACCTCGGGCCACCCCAAAAATGTTACAATTGTAGAAATTGATTACTGGCCACCCAAGCTAGTATGTCGAGTTTTGAGGAGCCAGGGATGGGCACTGATGACTGGGGATTCAGGGAGTTGGGTGCAGGCAGGGAGGCAACTGGAGGAGGCACTAAACTGGTGGCAGCAGCCTGCTCCTGAGCTGGTGGCCTGCTTCCCGACTGTCTGGAAGCCTTGGTCCTCCTTAGCTCAGCCAAGTCTTGTTCAGACATTTTTGTTTCCCCATCTCTGGTGAGCAGGATGGCATGCCACGTTTGTAAGTGCCTTTTGTAGGCGTTCCGTGTCTTGTACTTCTTGGCACAGTGTGCGCACAGGAATGGGGTTTCACCCGAGTGTGTCCGTAGATGTTCCTGCAAACAATACAACAGAAAAGTTTATATACAAGAGTGCATTCAACGAGGAAAGCATCTTTTCTGGTGGAGCCCAGTGAAAGTAAGTTAGAGAAGGAGATTCAAAGTGCATGCCAGCTCGGAACATACCATTCTTTTTTTATCATGATAGAATATCACTGCAGAGGAAGATGTTGGTATATATAAAAAAAAGTAAATTAAACAGCTTGTCTTCTACATGTGAAGGCTCCTAATACATGTGAGTCCACAGAACCTAAGCCACCTACATCCACATTGAACCTCTCCAGATGTCCTACAGAGCACATGCTGGCCCTTCCTTGCCTACCTCACAGAAAAGGCAGCCATTAAAAGTTTGGACAAAATCAGGAGCATGCCTTTTCTGTTCTGTCACTGGAGTGGTTTTAAACAAAATGTGAAATACCCAGGAATCAATCCAACTGGAAGATGCTCATCAAAACTTAAAAAAAAAAATTCTTAATAATCTTGAATCTGTTGGATGATATAATTGATTGACCTGCCAACACAGCCAATCACTTCTTTGATTTGGATGAAACAAGTTATGTGTTTTAAAAACATGACACAGAATGCCTTGCCAAAATCATCAACTTCAGAATCGGACTATTTACACTCCAGACATACAAGAAAATATGCAGGAAATAGTTTCAAAACAGTCAAAGTCAAAAAAAGTAGATATTTACCTTAAAATGGCCTTTGTGCCTGAATTCTTTCAGGCAGTGGCCACACTTATACCTGTACTGTCCTTTGTGAATCTCCAGGTGATATTGTAAGGACAATTTCCTGGTGAATTTTGTTGTGCACCCAGGAACTGTGCACTGAAATTTTTTCATGCCTGCAAAAGAGACAGAATGTTAAATATCCATAAAGCAGTATTTGGAAATACAAAGAGGAAAAAATACTATGCAATAATCAAAACATTTGACAGCACATGAAACGAATGCAAAGGAAAAAAAGTGCTTGTAACTAGTTCACCCTGTCTATTTATCACCAGTGAACTATCCACTGTGCTGTATCAGAAAAAAACAACCACTTTCCCCCATGGGTGACAGGGGCTTTTTCAGCATAACGATTATCGCCCCCTTCTGGAAATGATGTACTACAAATTTCCCCTTTTCTACACTTCTTGTTTCTGTCTTATCTCTGCCTCTCTATCCTCTATCTCCTGTGTTTCTGTCTTTTCTCTGCCTCTATCCTCTATCTCCTGTGTTTCTGTCTTTATCTCTGCCTCTCTATCCCTATCTCCTGTGTTTCTGTCTTTATCTCTGCCTCTCATCCTCTATCTCCTGTGTTTCTGTCTTTATCTCTGCCTCTCTATCCTCTATCTCCTGTGTTTCTGTCTTTATCTCTGCCTCTCTATCCACTATCTCCTGTGTTTCTGTCTTTATCTCTGCCTCTCCATTCTCTATCTCCTGTGTTTCTGTCTTTATCTCTGCCTCTCTTATCCACTATCTCCTGTGTTTCTGTCTTTATCTCTGCCTCTCTATCCACTATCTCCTGTGTTTCTGTCTTTATCTCTGCCTCTCTATCCTCTATCTCCTGTGTTTCTGTCTTTATCTCTGCCTCTCTATCTCTATCTCCTGTGTTTCTGTCTTTATCTCTGCCTCTCCTATCCTCTATCTCCTGTGTTTCTGTCTTTATCTCTGCCTCTCCATTCTCTATCTCCTGGGTTTCAGTCTTTATCTCTGCCTCTCTATCTCAGTGCTGTCACTGAGCAGACACAGCATTTTCTAGGGGCACCGTTTAAGTTTGGGGCTATGACTATGCCTGTAGGTATATACCTGCCCTGCTTGTACATGCTGTCATTCTTTCAGATTAATCACTGGCACTTACCCATATGTTGTGATTTAAGATGGGCGATCAGTGATGCCTTTACTGTGAATCTTTTGTTGGAGCGCAGATCTCGCACTGAATCTGGAGTCGGGGCCTCTTCTCTGCTTCTCAGGTCTTCCAGTACTTGGCTGGCACGGGCCTGAAAGGCAGAAAGACAATGATGACATTCAGTTTTCTTCCTGAAAAAAGTGACTGATCTTGATAATACTTTCTCCTGTAAAACGTACTGATTGTGCCAAACTTTCTTTCTTTGAAAAGAGAAAATCTCCACAACTGTCATCCATTCATATTGAAAAAAAAGACAATAGTGTCTATATTCCCTCTTTAAAAAAAGCAAATGATGATGGGTTCTCTTTTCTGTAAAAATGCTGGTGGTTTTATTTTTATCATTTTTTTTTATACTGTGGTTGTAATCAAATTAGACTTCTTCTGTAGTGTGTAAATAAGGAAGGCAACTTTATTCCTTAAAAATATCTCCGACACTCATTTTTTTTTATATGATGTTAGTTTTCTTCCTTGAATAAACAGCAAAAACTGTCATTAATTTTGTTCCCCTCCCCCTGTGTCAATGGGGTTAATTTTCTTCCTTGACAATGGAGCAACCAACTGATTTTCTTCCTCATAAAATAGAAAGAGGCATATTGTTTTTCTTTCATGATAATTACGACATGGGAATTCATTTTCAATCTAAAAAAACAACAACAGAATAACACGGCTAGTTCTTTCTTCCCTAAAAAAAGAAAAAAAAATTCAGTTCCTTTTTATTTGTATAAAAAATAGAACCACACTGTTCATTTTCTTCCTTGAAAAATGGAATAAATGGTGTAAATTGTCGCCCTAAAAATGACTCATACTGGTCAATTTGTTCCTACAAAATTGAATGATCTTATTAATTTTCTTTCTTCAAAAGCTGACATTTTGTTGTGGTTTTTTGTGACTCGTACTTTGATCATTCCTCCATGACTAAGTGATCAATTGGACTTTTAGTTGTTTCTTTTCATAACTCATGCTTTTCAGTTTCTGCCCTGAAAAAGTGAAAGATACTAATTTTCTCTTGATCCTGAAAAGTGATAGGTGATAACAGGCCACAAATTGCCTAAGTTTTGGCAAGTGAAAGATGTCACATTAAAAAAAAAAAGACGGGTCACAACTAACCAGTAAAATACAACCCTACCACTTATTTCAGCACTACAAGCAGGTAGAAAAAATCAAACACATAATCTACATGAATATCAAGTATCTGTGCTATTCTCTCTCTATCTCTGTGTGTGTGTGTGTTGTGTGTGTGTTGTGTGTGTGTGTGTGTTGTGTGTGTGTGTGTGGTGTGTATGTGTACAGACGGACACACACACACACACACACACACACAACACACACACACACACACACACACACACACACACACACACACACACACACACACACACACACACACGAACACACACAAACTTGCAGCTTACCAAATCCCAACCCTAACAAAAAAACAAAGGATGAAGCATCATAAAGAATACAAGATTCAATAGTATTTTGATGACTTCAACATGATTGGAATTTTGGTCATGAAGAAAAAAAAGAAGAAACTGTTCATTGAAATTGTAGAAAAAAGAGGACAAATCAGATAAAAGCCACAGACACCACTTGCAATAGTCACTGAAATTCTATGCTCAGAGTAGTTATAAAGATTTCCACTGGATCAGATAAATAATACACAGAAAACGACAAAAAAAACAAGGTACTCACTATTTCTTCAGGTGAAATGGGATTTGATAACCCTTTTCCTTTAAGAGCTGGAACGGCCATTCTTTTTCCTTCAGCTGAACAGAAAAATCAACACAAGAATCACAAGGAGAAGAGTGCAATCAGACTCTATGACATTACACACAACAAATATCCCTTGATACATGCATTCTTTGCACAGATACAACTATCACTACCCTAACCCTCTAACCACTCTGTGTAGGATAATGCACAGCTAATCTGTTAAATAAACAGGCAGTGGTGATTACTGGATTAATCTGATATAGATTACAGGTGATCTGAGAGGATGGCAGATGCCTTTAAAGTGATTTTGGCACGTTTTTGATAGCATTTAGTAGAGGAACAGCTTTAATGGAATTTGTTTCTGATAAACAGTATTCCCATGTTTTTAAGTGATTTTTAAAAGTATGGGGAGATATTGGCTCCTTGTGGTACAGGTGATTTGATGATAAAGATTTGAGTGGAGATGGCAATTTGTTCTTAAAACCACTGGTATGTGGACTTTGTACTCACGTTTCATAGGGTTTTACAGCACAGGAGTGTTTATTCCATTATCCTCCAGATAAAAGAACAAATAAATAAATAAATAAATAGCGTCATATAAATTTAAAAGAAAAGATATGAGTCAGCTTTCGTGTTTTTAGTATTCACTTTCGAAATTGTGTTTTGGAAAACCTTTACATTATAATTATTATAATCATTGTTGTTGTCTTTATTATTATTATATTATTATTATTATTATTATTATTATTATTATTATTATTATTATATTAACATTATTATAACTGTTATTGACATCATCATCCTTATTGTTATTATTATTATTATTATTATTATTATTATTATTATTATTGACATTATTATTAGCCTTATGATTTCTGGCATAATTGTTATTATCATCATTATTATTCCTATCATAAATTTTACGATGATGATGATGATGATGATGATATTATTATTATATTATTATTATTATTATTATTATTATTATTAAAGACTGAAGACTACTAGAATGTCTCAACTTGAGAAATTATGTGTGGCATTTTAAAACTACAATTACACAGCATGCATTGTTAACCCCTACACTACAATTACACAGCATGCATTGTTAAACAAAACATTAAAAAACAAGGCAATATCTTAAAATAGACAATACCAACATCATATGTACGTGGGTATTATTATCCCGTTGGTGTTTCTGATATTTTTATCATTATGAAAAATAGTGCAATACCTTTCAACCTTTTCTTCTTAATCATTTATCAACAAACTAAGGGAAAAAACCCTCACAGAAAAATAATTACAGGATCTTGGTAATTTAGTATTGAGTTCAGAAACAATTTATTCCTTAGAAAATCATCATATTATTATTACTATCAGTATCAATATGACTTTGTCATTATCGTTACTATAATTACTAATATGATCATCAATATTATTCTTATGATTGCTAGAAGTAGTAGTATCATCATCATTAGTGGTTGTAGTTGTAGTAGTAGTAGTAGCAGCAGCAGCAGCAGCAGCACCAGCAGCAGCAGTAGTAGTAGCAGTAATAGTATCATTAAAT
>JASPKP010008831.1:0-11072 GCA_030674155.1 Stramonita haemastoma
GGGGGGGGGGGGGGGTGACCACCTGAAACTTTGTTCGTTTTTCGGTATCACCTGCAAAGACACAAAAGGGGTACACACACCCCCAACCCACACACGCCCGCCACAAACTTTACAAAAAAAAACACCACAAACAACAACCACAAAAAAAAAACGAAACCCCCGCACGCACGCGCGCGCGGGCGGGGAAAAAGGAAAAACAACAAACAACAAAAAAACCCCCCCCCAAAAACCACAACACACCACACACACCCCACACAAAAAAACCCACCCCCCCCCAACCACCCAAAGGCCCTAAAAATAGAAATAAATTCCCAGTTTTTGCAAATTTTAAAATAAGTCACGAGTACATAAAGGATAATGCCCAAAAAAGGAAAAAAAAGGGGGCCCCAACAATTAAGAGAGGGGTTTTTTAAAACCAGCAAGTAGGGGGACCCAGAAACGTTACTTTTAAAAAAACCAAAAGGTGACCAATTTAAAAGTTTTCATTTTTCGAAGAAAAAAAAAAGCAAAAAGGGGGGAAAACGGGGATACTGATTTTTCCCCCCAAAAACAACTTCGAAATTAATTATGTCATAAAAACCCGGAGGGGGGTGGCGGTTTTAAAAAACCCCGGGGGGAAAAAATTTTACCAATAAGTGTTTTTTTGGGGGTCCCCCCCAGACAGACGGGAAAAAAGCCCCCCCCTTTTAAAAACCCCTCCACCTTTGGGCAAAAATAAAAAAATTTCCCCTTTAAACCACAAGGATTTTTACCCCCTTTTTCCCCCAAAAAAGTCAAAACCGATGCGAAAAAAAAGAAAACAACGTGAGCAATGATTTTTTTTCAAAAATTGTCAGTGCAGATGAGTCAAAAGTTTGAGTCATTTTTTACAGCTATTTTTCACCCCTCAACATTGAAAAAAATAAATGGAGATGTTTGGGGTTTTCCCCCAGCGTTTTTTAGCTCATAAAAAAACCCTTTTTATGATTGCAGACTGAACAGCATTTGGGGGCACTATCAAACCAAAGATAACATTGAGGGGGGGGGTACATACAGACTGCATAAACGAAAAAAAAGCGAGATAAAAAAAACTCGTCAAAAAGAAGGGCTTTTTTTTGTCTATTAAAAACAAGCTTCCAAAAGCGAAAGTAGCGTCGCAGAATCCCCGAAAATAAAACCCCTGGGTGGAGAGAACTGTCAATCCCTTTTGATCGCTAAAGTCCCAAACCCCATTTTTTTTTTTTATCACATAAACAAAATGAGAAACGCGGGCTCATGAGAGATGCCACCCCCCTACAGACATGGGCCCAGCTCCTTCAGGAAACCTGGGAAGGCATGTCCACCACCTTTTTTGGGAGAGCCCCGGGGGAGGGGGAGGGGGCAGGGTCTATGGGGGAAAAAGGAAGATCAATAGGTGCTGAGAAAAAAAACTTTAAAAATTTTTTAATTCTATTTATTTTTTTAAATTTCATTTTAGATTTGTTTATTTCATTGTATTATCTTTTATTCCTTTATGAGGATGGGGGAAAAACCCCTCTTGTTTTTTTTTTTTAACCCACCCCTAGTCCCTGTTTTTGGGGTGAAATTTTGTATTTTTTTTCCCACGGCACACAAGGCCTACTCTTACGAAAAGCGGAACAGGATTTAACGTGTGCCAAGATTTCGGGCGCTCGTAGCCCCAAATTTAGCCCTAAAAAAAAGGACTTTTTGGGAAGAGTGGAGTCACCCACTGATTTTAAACCCCCAGGGGAAAAATCCCCTCCACCGGAATCGAAGTCGGGTCGCGTGGTAGAGATCCAGCAGGTTTTTTCCCCGATCATATTAGGGTTTTTTTAAGTGATTTTGAAACGCAGTACATTCCTTAAATGATTGCAATTTCATTGAAAAATTAAAAAATTTGACGGTAATACGGGGGAAATAGTTTTCAATAAAACTGAGATAAAGATGGGGAAAAAGCCCCAAACAACAGGGGAGAATAAGAGTTTAAATTTAAATTTTTGGGAAAGGGGCCCTGGTTAATTTTCCTTCCATCCGCAAAGCTTTAAATGGGGGTTGCAAAAAGCTCCCAAACAAAAAAAAAACCAAAAAAAAAAGACCTTTTTAAAAATTTTTTCAAATAGATTAAAAAAGTTAAAAAAGCAATATATGCCCCCAAACCAAAAAAAAAATTTTTACCCCGGGACTTATCACTGAAAAACCCCAAAATACAATAAAAATATTTGCAGCAGAGCAACTTTTTAAAATTAATAAGCAAAATTTTTTTTAAAAGTAATGTCATGGGACTACCCCAAAGGGGCCCCCCCAAAACAGAAAAACCCGAAGGGTAAAACATGATTTTTTCAACCAAAAAATGGAAGAGGGTTTTTTTAAAACATGCACCTTTTTGGGAAAAAAGGGGGTGTCGCAGCTTAATTTTTAAAGGTTAGTGGAAAAATTGAGAAAAAAAGCGATTTACAAAAAGAGGGAAGGTTACAAATTACCTGAAAGGGGCCAATCATAAACCCCCTGCCCCGGGGGCGGGGGGGGAAAAAACTTCGCCTCCAATATGAAAAACCCAGTTTCTGGGTTCGTACCCAGCCGCCCCCTTCTTCCCGTTTTTAACGACAAAATCAAATTTTTAAAATCAAAGTAAAATTTGGTAACTAAAACCGGGGGCCCGTGTGCGAACGCGCGAAAAAAATCTTGGCAAAAGAAAAAACCCCCTTCCCCCTTTTTGGAGAGCAGGGCCCTGGGCCGGGAGGGCGGATGAAAAATTAGATAAAAATAAAAAAAGCAGCAGGGACACGGGGGTTTGTGTTTTGACACCACCCCCGAGGGGTAAAAAAAAAAAAAAAGGGTAGGCGCTGAAAATTTTGGCGACGCGCCTGCCCGGGGGGGCAGCCCAATTTCACGCAGAAAAATTGCGTGACATAAAAAGGGGAAATATAAAAATAAAAAAAAAAATTGATTTTGTCCTTTTTCCCCTTTCCCGGGGTTAGGGATTAACGGGGGTTTTTGTACCGCTGAAGACACATAAAAAAATGCCCAAAATTTTCATGTCATTTTTGTTGGATGAAGGATTTTGAAAAAGAAAGAAACAAAAACTTGGGGCCCTTTCCCAAAAATTTTTTTTAAAAAAATGCCAAATGGATTTTTATCAATCAGTTTTTGGGAAAGTTGGATACATAAAAAAAAGAAAAAATGTTAAAAATTCAAAAAAAAAACATTATGCATGGGCATAACAGGCAGCAGATAACCAGACCTGATGTAAGTTACAAAACTAAAGAAAAAAGTTTACAACCCCTGGTGAAAAAAAAGGGTTGTCAGGGAAACAAAAATTCTGAAAAAAATCGGCAGCGTTTAAAAAAAGGGAGAAAGACAGTTTGAAAAAAAGGGGGACAAAAAACTTTTTGGAAGTAGGAAAAAGATGAAAGAAATGAAAAAAGGACACAGAAAAAACCCAACCCCACCCAAAAAAACTTTCGAATAAAACCTCTACCCCTTTTCACGGGTAAAGCGAAGTTTTTTTGGAGGTCCCCTTTTAAAAAAAATTTTAAAAAGGGAAATTTCCCCCTTTCAGTTTTTAAAAAACACAAAAAAAAATAATGACAATATAAAAACCAGTCCCCCAAAAGGAACATTGTTCGTTCCTATTGCTTTAAAATTTAGTTTAAAAGAGGCCTTAAAATTTTCTCCAAATTACATATTTGGAAAAGATAAATTTTCCTGTGGTCATAACCCATGTACCTTGAGAAAAAGGGGAATTACTTCCTTTTTTTAAAACCAAAATGTTTTTTAAATGGAGCTCCCACTCCTTTTTCTAAAAGGGGGTCATTTAAAAATACCATTTCCAAAAAAGGGTTAAACCCAAAGGGAAATCTTCTTTTAGTTTTTTAAAAGGGGCCAAAATATCTTTAAACCCCCAAAGGGGGGGGAAAAATTTCCCTAAAAAAAAAAAACCTTTTAGTTATACACTCTCACCACCACCCCATCCCAGAGGACTGGGGGGAGATGAAAAGAATACGAAAAAGGGATTTTTTTCCATGCTTCATTATCCTGGTCTATAGGGGGTGTTGCGGGGGTTTGGGGGGGTCCAGTCTTTGATGTTTCCCCCCTGTTTTTTTTGGGGGGCCCCCTCTTCTTCTCTTAAAAAACCTTTCGATTTTTCCCCTTGGGGGGGGTTTTTTTTGTAGGGTGTTTGTGTTTTTGGGGGGCCCCCAAAACCACATCTTTTTTCCCCCCCTTTTTTATGGGGAAAAGCAAAGGCTTTTGGGGGGGCCCCAACCTTTTTATTTCTTCTTCACATATTTAAAAGGTCTTTTTTTCCTTTGTAGTTTTTTTGGGATCTTTTTTGGCACCTGTTCCCGAATTTTGGATTCTTCTCCTAATCTGCTGTCAAGTCCATTTTTTCACACCCTTTAAAAGGAGGATAATATAAGAGGGATTTGCAGAGCGGTATTTGGTGAAAAAAGGAAAAAAAAATGGGGTTGGGGTTTGGCTTCTGATGATCTCTCAGTCTGACTAGAGCAGATTTGCTTTTTCCAATGCGAGCTTTCACCCCATTGTTTGTTTCCCAAAACATTTGTTGGAGGAGAAAAGATTTGAAAGGGCCACCTCTTCCATTTTCTCCTTTCATCTTATTCCGTAAAGTCTTTAAATTTGCGCTGTTGCCCCTGATTTTTGATTTCTCTGTACTGACCCCCCATGCCGTATGCGCTCGTTTCGACGTTAACTGTCTTTTAGGATTGCAGTTCTTGTTTGCTGCTCCCTTTTTTGGGGTCAATGTCATCTGCAGATCGGGGTTGCAAAGGGGTCCCCCCCCAATTTGGAGAGGGAAGTGTGGGGGTTTTTGGGGCAGTGCTCTGTCATGTTTTTTCGGAGGAAAGGTTAAAATTTTTTCGGGTAAAGAAAAAGGCCCCCAGCCCTGGCGGCCCCCAAAACCAAAAAGGTCTTAAAGAAACTCCCCACTTTGATTTTTTCATGAAAACTGCACTTTTTGCGTTTTGTACAGTGCCTGATGACTTCAATTAGGGTGCAATGTTAAGTGCCTGAGTACTTGCCAGGGGCCCTTTCATGCCTACCCCAAAAACCTTTCTTAGTAAAAACTTTATGATAATTTCAATGACACAAAGGAAGTCAGGCGAACTATTTCCAGGGGTGAGTAAAACCCCCCTTTTCACATGAGTTTTGGGGGGGGGGCAGGGAAAGGGGAAGGTGGCAGGATGGTTTGACCCTTCGCCCCCCAATAAATTTAAAACCCCAAGTTCTGGGTTCGAACCCCCCCCCGGGCCCTTTTTTTCCCCCCCCTTTACAAAAACGAAAGAATGTTAAAATCTTCGGAAAGAATATTAAAAAAGAGGTCCCTTGTCGAGCGACGAAAACAAATTGCACCCCCTTAAATCCCGTTTTTTTCCCCCTTTCGGAAGGGGGCCATGTGTTTCCCCGGGGAGGGGCGGATGACAAAATTAACCCAAAAAAAAAAAACCCGCATGCACACAAGGGGGCCCTGTTTAACACCATCCCTGAGGGGGGGGAAAAAAAATTGGTAGGCACTGCACTTGTGGCGACGCGCTTCCCCCCCGGGGGGAAAAAAAACCCGAATTTTACCAAAAATTGCTTTACAAAAAGGGAATAAAAAAGAAATGGGGGAATCTGACAAAAACCCCCCAGTGGATAATCCTGACTTTTTTTAAAAGTTCGGGGTTTTTTGATCAGAGGGCACAATACATATTTAAAAGTGTGGGTATTCCCCTTGATCACCAGGGTTTTTGGGGAAGACATAAGACGTGTCAAACCCCCGGGGGGAAAAGACATAATGACCCGTGTCCCCCAGGTGAGGGGAAAAAACATATGGGTGTCCCAGGGGGGGGGAAAAAATGAAACAGTGTCACCGGGGGATTTGGGAAAACATGATGCATGCACCAAGGTGATGGAAAGACATAAAGACCGTTAACGGTTTAAAGGAAAAAAAAGACAGGAAAAGGGGGGGTTTAAAAACGGGGGGCAGTTTTATCAGGGGGTGGGTTTAAAAAAAATGAAAACAAATGTCACCAGGTATAGTAAAGACATATGAACTGAGACAGTATCAAAAAGTTCATCTTTTCCCTTTGGGTACAAGCCCCTTTTTAAAAAGGGGCATCCCCTGCAGGGATCAGGGCCCCCTTTTTGCAATCCGCCACCCGGGTTTTGGGGGTTTACCCTCCCCCAACAGGCATTTTCGAACTGCCCTTTGAAGTTTCCGAGGGGGGGAGAGCCCCCGACCAGTTTTTTGCACATCACAGGGCATACATGACATTTCAATAGACAGACAGCCGTCCTCCTTTGGGCAAGACGCTGTAGTCTGTATGGGGACAGTTTTATTTATTCCCCCGTGGACAATGTGTCGAGGAACTGACAGCTGACCCAAAATATTCCATGTGGAAAACTTTGATTCCCTCAAAAAAAGTGCTACAGGGAAAATGCTTTAAACTGTTTAAAAGTTCATAAAAAACTAAAAATGAAAAAAAAAAAGTTTTTAGGGGAAATAAAGTGCATAAAATTTTTTTTTGTTTCAAAAATTTTCACTAAAGTCAAAAAAGTTAAAGCGAAATTTTCAGGACCTGGCTGTAAAACTTTACTTTAAAAAAAAACAAAAATGGAATTGTTCCCCTTGTCGGGAAAAAACCCCCCCCAATCAACGTTGAAAAACAAAAAAGAAGCCCCCCAAAATGAATAAAAAGGGGTTTCATCCCCTTTATTGGGTAAAACCTGGTCCCCCCCCCCCCCTTTTCGCCTTCTCACCATCACACTTTTTTGGGGTTAAAGCGGTGGTTTTTCCCGGGGAAAAATTTTTTCCCCCGGTTTAAAAGCCCCCACCCCAACACCCCTTTAAGAGAATCGACCCCCTGGAGTTCAAAATAAAGGGGCCGACCTACCCCCCCGGGGAAAAACCTTTAAAAAATTTAACTATCATGGGCCCCCGTGGCACCAAAAAATTCTTGGCAAAACCAAAAAAAAAGGGGTTTTCCATTTAAAGGGTAGGTTCCTTTTTTTTTGGGGCCTTTGGGAAAGGGGGAAGAAAAATTTAAAAATTTTCTGTACGGGGGGCTAGTGTAAAAAAAATCACAAAAATTCTTTCCCCTTTAAATCCTAGTAAAAGGAATAAAAAAAAAAAAAAGTAAAAAATCAAGCCCTGCAAAAAAAACAAAGGGCCGAGGGAAAACAGGTGGGACGCGCCCCCCCTCGATAATAAGCCCCATTTTTTTTTTTTTTCCCCGTCCCCTTGTCATCGGGTAAATTTTTTCTTTTCCCGATGCACATGAGACGGAGGAAAAAACAGGGGATGATTTAAAAACCACCCCCGGGGTTTTTTCCTTTTAACATTCGCAAGAGAAATACCAACTGGGGATACTTTTTACCAAAATTTTAAAAGACGCACCTCAACAATGTATACTTTTTCCTTCAGAATGACGTCAATCGAAAATTTTTGGGTTTTTTGGAAAATTTTACCATCAAAATGACGTCAACTCGACTTTACAACATTTAAACCTATCAAAAATGACGTCATCTCAACAGTGGACTTTTTAAAAACCTATCAGAAAAGGTCAACTCAACGGTGACTTTTTAAACCCATCAGTTATGAATCCCAAACGGGTGACAATTTTACCAAATCAAAAAAAAAGTTTTTTAGCAGTGAAACTCACTCACCTGGAGCTTTTTCGCATCACTGAAAGAGCCTTTGCAGCTGGCGTGACGTGATTTTTTGGGGGCTATCCCTTTTGGGGAAAGGTGACAGGGGCAGGTCACTCGCGGGGGTTTTTGGCTGTCCCGGGGGTTTTGCACTTTTCGGGGGCCCCTCCCCTTTTTTTTTTTATCACAAAGGCTCCTCGGGGGTTCGGGTTTTTTGGGGAAGCGCTTTTTCCCAAAGATTTTTTCCCCCACCAGAAACCCCCTAGGGCGATGAATGAGGGAAAATGTAAAAATTCCCCGTCCTTTTTCTATGGGAAGGGGTTTTATGGAGGGGCAGCTGGGATCAGCAGCATGGAGAGGGTTGAGTATTTTCGAATTTTTCAGACTTAGAAATCACTACCATTACGTTGATTTAGACTTGTAGAATAGATCGGTCATAGAGACTGCACTGTTGAGCACGTCGGATCCTGCTGTGTCATTTGCTGGTACATGGAATTCCTGACTGCCCTGGCGATGGCTGATACATACACCTTGGCATCCCATTCTTGTAGGTTTTCTGTTGTTGGCGACGGCGACGTGGATTGGGTTAGTGTTATCTCAACCGTGGACAGCAGTCAGCGATGTTGCCGCACAATAACATGGGGGATCGGTTGAAGTGATAGGGGAGAAGAAGTAGTTGTGTTCAGAAGGTGGGGTATTGCACCCTTGATAAATGGGATCCACTGAGCCTCTGGGTCCAGCCCCTGGCCTGCAATCAGTCATCCTGATGAGATGTTGGGCTGACAGTGACCTTTGTAGTGTTGATGAGTGACCTCTGTAGTGTTGATGATGACCTCTGTAGATATGATGAGTGACACTCGTAGTGTTTGACCTTTGTAGTGTTTGATGATGTCCTCTGTAGTGTTGATGATGACCACTGTATGTTTAAGAGTGACCTCTGGGAGTGTTTATCATTGACCTCTGTAGGTGTTTATCATGACCTCTGTAGTGTTATCAGTGACATCTGGTAGTGTTTATTAATGACCTCTGTATTGACTGTCCAAGTGACCTCTGTTTGCACACACATTAAAAACCCTATTCTGTCTTTTGGACGAGTAGCCATTGTGATGCTGGTAGGAGCGGATGACAACAAAAATAATATTTAAAAAACCCAGTATTCACACAAGTGTCATATAATATAAACACCATCCCTGAGGTAATTTTGAGGAATTAGAACCCCTAGAGTATATTGTGTGATGAATATGGCAACGTTCTGTTGCTCCTTCGACGGCACTAGGAAACCATGCCTATCAGCATTGCCCTTTCAATCGACCAATCTAGCGACATTGAGAAGAGGGGTTGGGGGGGGTGCATGTCTGCTGAATGGGTAACAGCTTGCCCTCTATACTTACTTGACCAGGCATTTGCTACCTCCAAACCAAGAGCATAAACTCCATGGGTTCCGAGACTGATGGATGTCCACATTACTACTTGGTATCATCATTGTCTTCATTGCTTTGGTTGTTTATATATGTATGCGCCGGATAAAATAATTTATGTTGTGAAGAATATTGGGGAAAATTTAAGTCAATCTTATTATTAACTACTGAAGCTGATATTTCTAGACTGAGGTTCTAGTAGATTGTAATTAACTTTTTTATCCCATTTGGAGTTAATGATGCATTTATTTGTATGGAGATGTTTATAAACAATAATTTATTAGTTCGTATTTCTGTGGTCCGCATTAGAAGTGTGACAGACAGGAAGGGGATTCTTAATGCACCCCACGTAGGGGGCAGACAATGCAACGACATAATGTAGCCATATTTAATGCCGTACTACTTGTCTGAGTTTGTTATCAATGAACATTTAGTACGAAAGATTTCCCTCTGAATTATTCAGAAGCGTAACTATTTTTGTAATCTTTGATTGTTTGTCCCTTTTTTAATTCACCATCTTTTTGTAATTGTTCCGTGTTAGTCTGCTCCCGTGTTTCGTGTACTGGTGATTTCGTTCTTCCAATCTCTGTTCTGTCCTTCTTCAGTTTCTGTTCACTGGTGAATTCATTCTTCCCATCTCAGTTCTGTCTTTCTCCATTTTATGGCTACAGCTAGATTTTCATTCTTCCAACTCTGTTCTGTCTTCTCCATTTTTAATCTACTGCTGATTTTGTCATACTTCCATCTATGTTCTGTCTTCTCCATTTAATGCTACTGCTAAGATTTCAATCTTCATCTCTGTTCTGTCCTCTCCATTTTCTGTTACTGCTGAGTTCATTCTGCCATCTCTGTTCTGTTCATTTTTTCCTTTCCTGTTACTGGTTCTTGTTTTGTTTTTTTTTGCTGCCTCATCCTCTGTGACGATCCCGTCCTGCTTACCCACGCCGGCTCATTTCAATCTCCCTCGCCACAGCCATACCCAGTTTCGCTTTGTTCATACCTCAGGGTTCGGAAGTCACAGGGGATCCCATCAATATGAGGCCACTGTGGGCCACCAGCCAGAGGTGGCCCTGCACTTCTGCTGGGTCAACTTGGTGTTGTTCAGTGGTGTGCCTGTGTCTAGAGCTAAACCACCAGAACACCACATACTAAGCTCCAACAAACGACAGTACTAGTTCATTCGCAGAACCGATGCTGAATGAGTCACCTACCTGAGGTTGCGACCACCACAATTCCCTCCCAACGACCCTTTCCCCTCGAATCTCAACCCCAAAGGCTGACACAAACGCACCACGGGTACAAGAAGGTATGGGAAAACTCAAATCTGAGGTCACCAATGAGACCAGAGCAAACGGGAGCCACCGAGTCAGAGGTAATTTGTGTAATATTGCAGAATTGATCAATGAAGATGAGGAGGAATGAAATGATGCTGCTTTGGAAGGTGCATCCTCTATGAGGCTTCTTGACAGGGTTATGTTCTACTACGCTTACAGTCATAATAAATCCCGGCGTCAACCAGGCCCGATGAGATACAACACCTGCAGTGTTGTCAGGAAATATGAGCAACACTCTCAAATTTCGGCGCATCCGTAAAGTGGATAAAGCTCCACTGCCTGTGTGGGTTTCCAGTCATTTCCACTGAGCCCTACAGCACACTCACTCTGGTAGGAGCCGGCCCAGAATCCGAAAAATCCCCTGAGTCCTTATGGTAATTGAACCCCGCGACTTACCAGTCCTGAAATCCAAGGCGCTGCCCATTTTCGCCATGGCGGCTGTGTCTGGTTATTTGATTGATTCAACCTGTTCTCTGTCTCTTCATTTCTCTGTTACTGGTGATTACATTCTTCCCATCTCTGTGCTGCCTTCTTCATTTTCTGTGTGTTGATGATTTCATTCTTCCATGGTCTGTTCTGTCTCTAACTTCTTCAGTTTTTCTATTGTGACGATTTCATTCTTCCATCTCTGTTCTGTCATCTTCAGTTTCAGTTACTGGTGAATTGTTTTTAACCGAAGACATTACACTCAAAC
>JASPKP010008832.1:0-11070 GCA_030674155.1 Stramonita haemastoma
AGGGAAGGGCTAGGAGATGGTTGGTTGCCTAATAGCGGGCAACCCACAGGGAAAAGGTTAAAAAAAAAAAAATGTTTGCAAATGTAGAGTTTTCCTATGAGAATGGATTTTTTTTTCATCAGAATTTTGCCAGGGGACAACTCTCTTGTTGCCATAGGTTTATTTATGTGTGCTAAATGTGTTTTCACATGGGACCTAGCTTATGATCTCATCTGATAAACTAGGCCCCAGACCACCATTCAGGGTCTAATGGATGAGGGTAAAGTTCAGGTTCAAACAGGGGTCAAACCTCAACTTCTCATGTTCTACACGTGTATTGCCTACCACACACACACACCACACACACACACACCACAGAGTTAAACACACATACACACTCACAGAGGTTCACTGGTACTGGTTATCCAGACACAAAGCCCTTACTACCAGCTGATCCATATGGACATAAAAGAAATTCCACTAAAAGCTAAGATATATTTTAAAAAAAATTAAAAGTTTTAAAAACAAAAACCAAATAAAATGAAAATAAATGCTTGTAAACTCCAGCCAGCTTAACACAGTGTGTGACAGGTTGTTAACAAAAAGATAGTCCCCACTCCCAACATGATTATGCAGGTCATTTTGTAATAATTTTATGTATCCTCAGACTGGAAGTACTTGCAAGAGATCAAAGTCTGCACAAGCAGGTCTCCCCCCCCCCCCCCCCCCCCTTCTTGCTTTCCAAAACTGAGGACAGGTCAGTCAGTCATGATGCCCATAGTCCTGCAACTATAGAGGTCATATCCAAGCTATCACTTCATTGAAACTTAACACTCATGTAAAAATTGTTAAACTATTTACAAATCAAAGCAAGATTAAAAACAACTTTAACAAATTGTTGAAGATGAGAACAACCAATCATTCCTTCCTTCCTTTCTATAAACACCTCAGCTAACCACAAAGGCTAACTTTCGACAAATTTCCTCTAACAATGAATCCGTTTTCTACACAGCTGTGTAAGGTCAACAACAAACACAAATGCCACACACAACTGTTATACAAAGTTTTCCTTCTTGGTCTAGTCATCATCATCATCACGAGAACGGATGTTTCGTCTGATTCCTTTGCGGCTTTTGAAGCTTGTCTGGGCTGAGTCATCCGATGTAACAGAAGACGCTGCAACAGTTTCTTCCTCCGGTGTCTGCACCGAATCTTTACCTACCCCTTCAGCAGATGCAGAAAGCTGGTCGTCATCAGGCTGATCTGCAGCATCAGCAACTGATGGTTTGCTCTTAACCTGTTTTTCCTTTTCCGGCACAGAGCCTGATTTTTCAGTCTTATTTCGCTTAGCGAAAGAGAACAGTCCTTTGGAGCACGCTGCAGATCCGACATCAAAGGCCTCTTCTTCTTCCATTCCTGCTTCTTCTTGCTGGGCTTTCAGTTTGCGCTGCTCATCCAAGAAAGCCAGAGCAGCCTGGGTGTTCGATTTTTCTGACATATCTGATCCTTTGACGTCTTCTAACGAATAATGGGTCCAGCCTTGTGGTCTTTTCCCATGGTCTGGTACGCGGCCACGTTGACCTCTGTATCTACCAGGGGCCTCCCAGATGGGTGTCGAAACTCCGGATCTCTCTTGGGGGGATGTTGTTCATCTGATTCTCTGTCGTATTTTCTTTTTGAATCATTTGCTTTCTGTGAACCATCATGTGAGGAAGAACTACCTGCAGCATCAAAACAATCTCCTCTGTTTGATACAGCCTCATCCTTCTTCTGCCCTGAAGAAGAACTCTTTTTCTCTATGAAATCGCTGTCATCTTCACCTTGTCGCAAGTCGGCGAATTCTTCTAGATCTGTTCGGTTCTGTTCATGAGAGATGTGCTGCTGTTCCAGAGCATCGAGCTGACCAAAGATGCTGCTGCTGCGACCCTCAAAAGTGCTGCCTGCATTCCGCAGTATGAAGGGACTGTCTGATGCAGGGTCTTTTTCCTCAGAGACACGTATAGCTGGCATGGCTGTAGCTGTGTTCGTTCTCAGATCTGCACAAATGAAACAGAATTATGAGGAGAGGTCACTTTCAACTGAAACAAATCAGCTTCTTGTTTTTACACACACACACACACACATGCACGCATGCGCGCGCACATACACACACACACACACACACACACACACACACACACACACACACACACACACACACTCCTAGTAACACCTGTGTAACACCTAGTAATACCTTGGCATCTTTTACTGTTAGTGATATTAATTTAAGTACAAAGTTTTCTGCGTATAATATCTGTTGCATCTGTTACTGCTTGTAATGTTTACAATTTATCAATTTCAGAGCAACTACTGTTGACATTTTCAACATTTGTGCCCCTTGTTGTTGTTGTTGTTGTTGTTGTTGTTGTTCTTCTTCTTCTTCTTCTTCTTCTTCTTCTTCTTCTTCTTCTTCCTCTCTCTCTCTCTCTCTCTCTCTCTAGCGCAATGTTCTGACCACTAGGCTATCCCATCCGTGTGTGTGTGTGTGTGTGTGTGTGTGTGTGTGTGTTCATGCGTATGTGTGTGTGTGTGTGTGTGTGTGTGTGTGTGTGTGTGTGTGTGTGTGTGTGTGTGTGTGTGCGTATGTAACGTGTGTGTGTGTGTGTGTGTGTGTGTATGCATGTGCATGAATATGTGTGCGTAAGTGTGTCTGTGTGTGTGTATGCATGTGCATGAATATGTGTGCGTAAGTGTGTCTGTGTGTGTGCATGTGTGTACACATCGCAATGGTTGGGAGGGGTGGGAAACAGATTTCATAAACTGTACAACAGATTTTGATAGATTTGCTATGATTGAAAACTTTTTCTTCAAGCTAAGTAGTCAATATATATGAATATGATTACTGTTTTATCTTCCTTGAAAAAAAAATTGTCATAATGACAAATCTTATCCTTTGCACACTGTAAAACATTGATTCTCAGTTTCCTTTAGCATTCACTTTTAGCTCCCCCCTCCCCCATCTTTTCTCTTGTAAACCACTCCAGACAGTGTCAGTAACACTAAAAGCAAAACAATGATCATTCTTCCATAAACATAATGAATATCATGTTGAGATTAGGCTTCATAAATCCGCAAAGCTGATAAAATGCAACTGTTCTGCATATAGGCCTACTGATATGGGCTATTATATTCATAGACTTCTCTCAGTTCTCTGGGAGATGCTTTCACACACACACACACACACACACACACACACACACACACACACATTTTTCATACGTACTATATTTCTTTACTTCAGACTCTTCTTCGCTTGTTTAGCAGCGTCAAATGTACGTAACATACGACATAGACGTTCGCTTCAGCAAACCATTGGTAGGCCTTATCGGGGGAGAGAGAGGGGTGGGGAGAGGGTAGCCTAAATGGAAAAAGAACGTTGTCTATCTTGAAAGGGAGAACTCATTATATAATTCAGTGTTATTCAAAGTGGGATCGAAGTACGTTTCTGGGGATTTAAATATCAATGATGAATAAGGATTTACAACAAATATTAATCATACGCTTTTTCAAATATTTACTGCATAAAGATGATTGATTTTTGTTCGGGCTTTCTTCTTTTTTCGTATCACTTTACGCCGAGTGTTTAAAAGATATCCACTTCCGGCGCACGCTACCGGGAAAGTCCATTGTTTCATCGAGATATAATTTTACCACTATTGCATTGTAAACATGAGTGGAGGAGTATATGGAGGCGGTTAGTATCGTAATTTATTGTCAAAGTAACTTAATAAAATTTTGTTTCTGCTGTTCTTTCTGCATAGATCGATATCGTTTTGCTTTATTACGACAGTCCTTTCGGGTCCATGAAACTAAAACAGTCGCTAAAAAGGCAGACCGGTAGACCTATAGGCCTAGTATAGATATTTTAATTTTTATTGCTTTAGCCTAGGCCTACTGCTTGTGGAGACGTCTGCAGACAAGCCAAGGCTAGAGATTTTTTTAAAATCAGTGGAAAGAAAATAAGAAGCTTTAATGCCTGCAAGCAATGCGATTCTCTCCCATCAGCACTGTTAGTGATACTTAGATTCGGTAATTGAAAAAAAAAAGTCACAGGAAAAAAAAGTCACATTTTTCTTGATGATATTGCTCTTATTTTACTTTTATTCTCTGGCCTGCATGCGTGTGTGCGTGCGTGTGTGCGTGCCTGCGTGTGTGTGTGTGTGTGTGTGTGTGTGTGTGTGTGTGTGTGTAATGCATTGTACTAGAAAAATGTGCAGTGCAGTACAATGCATAAACACACACACACGAACGCACACACATGCTTGTGACTTTTTTCCTGTGACTTTTTTCTGTGACTTTTTTTCACACTTCATTCCTCAGCTAGAGCATCAAGGTTCACTGATGTTGAGATTTTGGGTGTGCGACCATTTTTGCCTACCATGGGGATAGTTGCACTCCAACTTCACGGATGTGTCATATGCTGGGTATATTCTTGTTTCCATAATCTACCAAACACTGGTATGAATTACAGGATTTTTAATGTGCATATGTTTAATCTTCTGCATGTGTATACCGTATACCTACACGAAGGAAATTAAGGTGGGATTTGGGGATCGAAACTGATAAAATTTTGTTTATGAGAGGGCATCACTTTTGTTAGTTTTAAAGCATAAAAACCTCTAGATCCATTATTCAGTTTTATATATGTTGTTACCATGGAAGCAGTCAAATATGGCTGCCAACATGTTGTACAATCTAAATTCTTTAAATTTACAAAGGTAAATCTCCATCAATGCATCTAGCAATTTTTTATATGAGTCATTCTTTGCTCTTGGTCACTATTTGGGGTGATCTACAATAGATGGATTTTATTTTCATAAGAGTTGTTTCTTTTCAATGCAATGTGAATAAAAACATCCTACTATGGTTAAAGAAATTACAGTATTTAGGGATATTTGTTTGTTTGGCCTGTTTTTGAGAAATTGCAATCGAATGTGAAAAAACAGCCCAAAAATAGCACCTGAAAAGGGGACAGGCAGATGCAGTGTTCAACATAAGCAGTTTACAAGTCTTCAGTGCAAATAAACCTTATGTTTTCTTTTTTACTAACAAAAGAATACATTGTTCAACATTATCCTGTACAAAAATATTGCACTTAACTTTTCAACTTTTATATTTAGATGTCCAAAGTAAGCCGTTACTGTGTTACGAGTCGCGTAACAGAGCCGGACGAAAACTTTGGATCGTCTGCTTTTCCGTAGTGATCACTTGGCTAAAGATGGTCATGCAAATGCTTAAAGTTCATCATAATGAGATGATTAAAGGCATTTATTAACGTAAGAATGTTTAGACACATCCTCGATACAATTTTGAAGTTTTCGTGTCGAAATGTAACACAGTTATGCCTGAATTTTCAAAATCCTGTACTTGGCAAATGACACCAGCAATAATCGCCAGTGAATGTCTGCTGAATACATCCACCAGACAGCATGGACTCATGACATTTCAAGCAGAAATTCCCAGAAGGAAGCAAGAATGACTTAATAGTTTGTGTCGTGTCACACTCATTTTCATAGCGTAACACAGTTACGGGTCAGAGGTCAATTGTCAACTTTCTAGTAAAATCAGCATGTAATCCAACTTAATAGCAATTACCAGCATGAATAATGTTTTTTAATAACTTATATTCACTTTATGATGTGAAGTGAAGGAAGATTTGTCCACATGTTTGAAAAAACTTTGATTCCATGCAGTGTCACGTGTAACGCAGGTTCAGTTTGTTGAATAATCATACTTTTTTTCCATGATGCAATGCATTTTTTTGTTTTGTTCTTTGTTATTTGAGAGTAACACCTGTTTTATGAATATGAAACATGAAATGAGTAAGAAAAATGATATCAGCAGTGCTGAGCAACTGACACAAATTCCTGGTGCTTCGTCGTGTAGCGTGAAACGCAGTGCATCAGATCATTTATTTTAGAATAAAGACAAAAACAACAACCTTCTAACAGTTGAATTAAACATTGAAACTTTGACTTGAGGTGCCTGAATGAGTTAAAAGCTTTTGTGAGCAAAAGAATGAGACAAGTTAACTGTTTCAATAAAATTATCAAGGTTTCCTTGATGTTGTGCTCTTTGTTTCTGTGTTCGTGTCTTGTGTAACACAGTTATATTTTAAGTTTATTTTGATTTATTTACTGCAAAATTGTTCTCAGTACTTTTAGCACTGTGCATTTTACTTAAAAAGCTAGTAAACAAATATATAACATGGTAATAGTAAATATTCTATTTTACAACTCTTTTTAAAAAACTGTTTTGGTTAAGGTGTAACTGTGTTACGGTGTCGCAAAAATCTTCATTTGCTGAAAATGCACATAAACCTCCAATATCGTAAATCTTGCTTGTCAGTACTACTAACATGTATTACTAACAGGTAAGCCCATGCATATTGTCATTTCATTAAAATTAGAGACATTATGGATAAATTGGTGTAGCAGTGTAACACGGTTACATTTTGACACCCATCACCTTCCATGAGAAATAACAGAAAAGCGGGTTATGCCGTAAATTTTATTTCTTCTGCAGTTAATTCTCCTTTCCTTGATGTATTTAAACTGCCCACTTTAAAATCCATCCAATGATTTTGAAATTTGAGGTCCTAGGACCTCTTTTAGTGACCAAAAGCAAAGAATGACTCATATATAAAACCATAATTGTGGCTACTTATACACCCATGTCCAACTTTAAGGCACTGGAAGGTCTGCACTTGAAGTTGATCTAGGTAAGGAGAATATGAAAGTCCCCACCCACCTAAATTCACCAGATGCCACCAAGATGACTTTTATAGACCCATGAGATTGATATTGAATAGTCCAAGCCACTCAGCTATAGAGTTCATCATCTGGATGAGTAAGTGGCAGGGCCATTTCAGCAGCATAGCAATATTTGAGTGTTGTTTTTTTATGGCAGTGGGCTTAATTGACACAGACTCGTGATGTGTTAAGAAAGGTGACGTTCCATTCTTGTTACAGATGAAGTGGGAGCCTTGGTGTTTGACATTGGCTCCTACTCTTTCAGAGCTGGCTATGCTGGAGAAGACACACCAAAGGTATGAAAAGAAAACCATGTTATTAAAGTCATGTTTGATTTGTGCCTCTTTTTTTAAGTTGCTTCGGAACGTTATCATACAAAAAGAAAAGAATTTCATAATTTATGCTCACAGAATCTTGTGCACATGCACACATTATTATATTCAGATTACCAATGCACTTTATGCACAACTAACAATAATATACACCAGACAGTTGGCTTAGAATTTGATCTAATTATCAGTGGTTGAGTGAACTTCTGTGAAAGTATAGTATGTCTTTACTGCCTTCAGTCGTGGTTTTTTTCCACCGACAATGGTAGATTTGTTTTAATATCACAGTCACCTGTCTCCATCACTGTAGTGTTATCGGAGGTTGGACCACCAGAGGTCACAGTAATAAATCACCACAATAAATGATGTTTTGATTTTTAGAAAGTCAGTTGCAGATTCAGTTAAAGTTAAAAGTTAAAGTCTGTCCCAAGCCTAAGGCTCATCAGGCCGGTGCTTATCCCAGTTTCTGTGGCGTTAGGAGACTGAGAGTCATAGACTCCCCCCTGGATAGGATGCCAGTCTATCACAGGGTTAACCCCCAACACAAGGTTGGTACCCCTTTTACACCTGGGAGGGGTGAGAAAATAGCCGTAAAGTGCCTTTTCCAAGGGCACAACGCCATAGTGGAATAGCTGGGATCTAACCCGCAACCTTTAGATTACGAGTCCAACGCCCTAACCACTAGACTACAGCGGCGGCAGATTCAGTGACATGTGTCCTGTTATTGTGTAATTGTGACTTTAAAGGATAAGACTAAGAGAAGTTAATTCAAGATATATTTTAAACAGATTTACAAAGTTAAAGGCTCTTTCAGTATTCTTACTGATTAGAAATAATGTTCTTTAAAAAATTTGTCCAGACCATAATCTAAAACGCTTACACAGCCATCAATTTAGATATGTAAGTATCTGTAATCTAGAATACTTACACATGTTGTATACCGTAAGTATTATTACTAAAAAAAAAAAAATGTCAATATTGTATCCTCTGAGATATTTTGTCATCTTAAATTTTCGAGTTTCATTCCTTTGAGAAAAAAAAACTAGAAAGGTCTATAAAGGCATATATTATATATATATTATATATATATTCATTTCACATTTTCAGGCAGAAATTCCCACTCATGTGGGGGTAGTGGAGGAAATGGAGACTGCTATGGATGCAGATGGTGGAGATGGTCTTCCCCAGCCTGAAAAGAAATACCTGATCGACACAACCTACATGAAGCATCCGCGGAAAAACATGAACCTTAGCAGTTTCCTCAAGGATGGCATGGGTGAGTGACAACGTGAAGAAAAAAACATCCATGAAATGCTGTCCAGAGGTGGTGGTTAAGGTTCCTTTGCAGGAATGGTCTTTTTCCCATACTTTCATTTTAAAGATTTTTGTGTGTGATGTGTTTGTTTAATTAATAAGTTAAACTACAAATTCTTAGGGGAAAGGCTGGGGTCTTCGTTTTGTTAAGAAAATCTTCATTTTTATAGCTACCAGAAAGAGAATTCTAATTGTTCTGTTAATAAAATAGAGAAATTGTTTTTTTAATGTTTTGTCTTTTATTATCATAATTGCAAAGAGTAGAGATTTTGAAAGGAAAAGAGACATATAAAGATATGTATTCTGTTTGTAACCAATGTCTGAACACTTTCGTATTGCCCTCAATTAAGGTAAAAAGCTTTTACTCACTCCTTACTTACTCACTTTTACCTTTTACTCACTCCTTTTGAAACCTGAAAAAGCTGATGTGCGTCAAATTCTGCAAGCTGGTGTTTGTGTTTTTTTTGACAGTTGAAGACTGGGACATCTTTGAGAAAGTGATGGACTATGTCTACAACCGCAGCATCAAGTCTGAATCTTGTCTTCATCCCTTGCTCATGTCAGAACCTGCTGTGAGTATGAAAACATTGTCAAGTGGGTGGAATGGGCACGTGCGAGTGAATCATTGCTGCGTTTGCACATGCACTTTCGCCCCCCCTCTCTCTCTCTCTCTCTCTCTCTCTCTCTCTCTCTCTCTCTCTCTCTCTCTCTCCTCTCCCCTCTCTCTCTCTCTCTCCTCTCTCTCCTCTCTCTCTCTCTCTCTCATGCACTCTTTGTCTCCCTCTCTCTCCCTCTCTCTCCCTCTCTCTCTCTCTCTGTTGAAACTGCAGACACTGGTTATGTCTTTATGCTGGCTATCAGGAAGGAAATGAAGCAGTTCAACAGGTGGGGTATGTCACGACGTAAGATCTTTTGCAACTTGTCACTCCAGATATTGCGGCCTTGGTAACGGGGCACATATCAACATCTAATCAGATTCAGGTCATTGTTTTTTATACGGTTTATTGATTGTATTGATCACAAGCTTGCTTGAAGGTGTTAATGGTTGTTTTTTGAGTAATGTTTGTGAATACCAGTTGTTCAGGTTTGGTGACTATCTGTTGCAGTGGAACACCAAAGCAAAGCGAGAAAAGCTGACAGAGATCATGTTTGAAAAGTACAACATTCCCGCCTTCTTCCTCTGCAAAAACTCTGTGCTGTCTGCGTATCCTTTTGCCTGTTGACATTATTTAACTTATAATATTGCATCTTGTGTGGTTTAGTTCATTTCGGTTTGTAATGTGAAAGGGATTGTCAGTAAGATAGCAATCAGCATAAGTGGTACCTGTGTGTCTGTCTGTCTGTCTGTCTGTCTGTCTGTCTGTCTGTCTGTCTGCTCTCTCTCTCTCTCTCTCTCTCTCTCTCTCTCTCTCTCTCTCTCTCTCGCTCTCGCTCTCTCCCCCTCTTGTATTGGACACTGTTCCCTACTTCGCTTTCCCTGCTCTTCCCTATGATATTTTGGGAAGTGTGGCTTTTTTCCTTCAAAGGAACAACAGAAAGGGATGGCCTATTTTAATTTTTTGTTGTTGTTGTTTTTTTTTGCTCCTTTGATTGTGGGGGTGGGGTTTTTTCGGGGTTTTTTTTTGGGGGGGGGATCATCATTTTTTGTTGTTTTTTTCCCCTGCCTATTTCAGGTCATTGCCCTTGACTTGACAGCTTTGCTAACGGTCGTTCCACAGCACTTATCCTGGACAGTGGTGCCACACATACATCTGCAGTTCCAGTCTATGACGGCTACGTTCTGACACAGGGTTTGTATCAAAAACAGTTGTCACAATAATCACAAGATATTTTTGTAGCACTTACTCACATTCCAAAGGGCTTTTTTTTTTTCAATGAAAGAAAGTACATACTGCGCACTCAACATTTCTGTGCTGATATAGATTGTGTGAACACTATACTGAACATACAGTTTAGCATCACTTGAAAACTTCTTCTTCTTCTTCTTCTTCTTCTTCTTCTTCTTCTTCTTCTTCTTCTTCTCCTTCTTCTTCATAATCATCATCATCATCATCATCATTGAACGCTCAGACAGTAACTCATGAGGCCCTCACAAATGCTGCCGTGCGCTGAAGGCCCTCTAGGGGTCCAAAAAGCTTGTCTCTCATCGGCAGGTCAGTAGACCAGATATCGGCCTTCAGGTTTGGGTGTGTTAGACAGGTCTGGAGGAAGTGTTCCACTGTCATGGGAGAAGTGCCACAGTGGCATGCCTCAGAACCTCCGATGTGGAACTTGCTAAACATGTGATGTCGGAGTCTGCAGTGTCCAGTCCTCAGCCTCACGATTGTTATTTGGTCCTCTCTGGGGAGGAGGTAGTAGTCATCCTTACTGTTGAAATTAGGGTGTTGGTGAAGCCATCTTCTCTTTTCCTTTTCCTTCACAATTGTTTTTGCACTTGGAGACCATTGCGGTTAAATTGATCTATGCCTAGCATTGAAGCTTTCTGTGCTTGTCAGAAGACATTGTGAAAGCTATTAGATAGAAAAAAAACCCAGCCTTTTTCTTTTTTAAAGATAATTCACAGAAACTTTCCAAACACCAGATATGTATCTCTCGTTTTTATTTTATAATTTTTTTTTTTACTCTTATTTGCATATTGATTTTTTTTTTTCATTTTG
>JASPKP010000883.1:0-2500 GCA_030674155.1 Stramonita haemastoma
GAGAGAGAGGAGAGAGAGAAGAGAGAGAGAGAGAGAGAGAGAGAGAGAGAGAGAGAGAGAGAGAGGAGGAGAAGAAGGAGAGGAGAGAGAGAGAGAGAGAGAGAGAGCACTAGTGTGTGCGTGTGCGCGCGTATGTGCATATACGTATGTGGGTCATGTGCACGCAAGGACATGTGCTCGAAAACTAATCTTATGTGTCTGCCGGTCTTCTTATATGTCTTCATGCATGTGCGTTTGCACGTGCAATCAAAGGCTTTTGTTATTATCATTATGATCTTTTTAAATATCATCATCATCATCATCATCATCATCATCATCGTCGTCGTCGTCGTCGTCGTCATCATCATCATCATCATCATCATCATCATGATTGTTACATACTACTACTATACTACTACTACTACTCTACTACTACTATACTACTACTACTACTACTACTACTAATACTACTAGCGAGCAGCAGCAGCAGCAGCAGCAGCAGCAGTAGTAGTAGTAGTAGTAGTAGTAGTAGTAGTAGTAGTAGTTAGTAGTAGTTAGTAGTAGTAGTAGTAGTACGTTTTACCGTGTTTACAAAAGGATTAGAAGCAAAGGAAGACGCGTTGTGCCTCACCGATGGCATAGATAAGCTTGGAGTGAGGATCAAAGCTCAGCTGCTCCAAGGTCATGGTGTCTAGACCATAGGTGACCTTGCCAGTATCTGCATAGGTCGGCAGATACAGAGTGGACACGTGACTTAGGCTGACCTTCAGACATCCGCCAATGGACAGGCACATTACAACCAGGAGAAAGACACTCAGCCCGGGGTTCCTTTCTAAGCTGCATGCTGACTGGACAGAATAGAAATGTCAGACAAAATTATGTCACAAGCGATCACTTTTTAAGAGAAGAGAGCTATGATGATGAAACTGAAAGAAAAATGTCTTTGGCCCTTCAAGAAAGTATGACACTTTTTGAGACACCTAGTCTGCTTTATTATTTATTTATTTATTAGTTTTTTATTTATTTATACTTTGGATATAAAAATTTTGGAAACTAACACCACCATCACCACCAGCACCAGCAACAACAAGTACTTAAAGATATGAATAACCGATTAACAAATGAATGATTAAAGTTTATTGAAATGAATGTAGAATGAATATCCAAATTTTGTGAATGAAGGGGAATCAGGGCAAGCGGGATAGAAAGGCACCTTTATTGTAAATGTTTTGATATTCTTCAAGCTAACGCATGATAGAAGTGGTCCCATAACTTATTCATTACGGTTGTTGATGGAACGAGGTGTCAGAGACCTAAGCTTTTCTAGGGGCCGACATTTTGAACATAGCGCCCATCTCCTCTCCTTCGTTGCTTTACCTTCACTGACCATAAAAAAGGCAGGTACCCATTTACAGCTGAGTGATCTGGGGGACTGTGCTGAAGCCAAAGCACAGGAATGGTCACCCACCTGTCGTCTTGGTAGTCCCCGCTTAACGCTGCTTAACCTTACCTTGGGGAGAGCAAATGTGCTGGCCAATGAGCTATCCTGTCCCCATACATATCAACCCATAATCAGTCAAGGCAATGGCAGGTCTGCACTTTAAATTAACCATGGAGGTTGTCAAAATCCCCACTCTTAATTCATTAGACGCCGCTAGCAAGATTCGAACCCACGAATTAATGGACCCACAGGGACGAATGTCAACAGCTCGATGACTCAGCTATGGCGTCCGACCACTGAAGTAGGGTATTACGTACCTACTAAAGGTTATGTCCTGAAAGACCTTTGACCTGATGATAAGAAAATCTCGACTACGTCATGTTACACAATGCGAACCACGTGTACATCGGACAACAAACCTGCATGCATTTGTACCACTAGAGGGAACTCACTACCAACCCCTTTGTTTACCAGAAGACGAATCATACACTCTAGATAAGACAATTTTGGACATTCACGTAGAACTGATAGGAATTTTTTCTTTTGAGACATGACCGCCGAGTAATGTGCTTAATCAGGGATTATTTAGGGCTAATCGATTGGTTCTTGGTTGGCTAGTTGGTTGGTGGGTTGGTTGGTAAGTTTTTTTTGTGTTTTGTTTTAGCTGATTGGCTAGTCAGTTGAACTAGTTATTTGTCCCTTTGATCTCACATAGTTTATCAGTCCTGCTGTTCCCTTTGCAGGAAAAAAAATTCTTCCGATTTTACCACATTTCTTTTAAAAAAAAATTTTTTGTATCATATCCACGATTTTTGTATAGTAGCCCTCGAGTCAAAAATGTACAGAAACTTTTTTTTTTTTTTTTGCTGCCTCGTCTTCTGTGACGTCCCCGTCCCGTTGCTCCCACGCCGCTCATCACAATTTCCCCGCCACAGCCATACCCAGATTCGTTGTGTCTCGCCCCCGGGGTCGGGAGTCCACAGGGAGCGCATCAATATTAGGCCGCCGCGGGGCCACCAGCCAGAGGGGCCCTGCACTTCTGCTGGGTCACTTTGGTGGTGTTCAGTGGTGCCTGTTCTG
>JASPKP010000883.1:7500-35273 GCA_030674155.1 Stramonita haemastoma
ATAATAATAATAATAATAATAATATATATAAAGAGATTATACAATGATTGATGATGTTGAATGATGATGTGATAAGTAATAATAATGATGATAATAATGACACACAACAATAACTAATATACATACAGCAAAACAAAACAAGATAAAAAACAACAACAAAAAAAATAATAATAATAATGATGATGATGAGGAGAGGAGGATAAGGATGAGATGAAGATGAGGAGAGGAATGATGATGAGGAGGATAATGATGCTGGTAAATGTAAAACCCTCACACAGACACAGACACACAGGCACAGGCACGGTAATTGGAAAAAAAGTAACAGGAAAAAAAGTCACAGAAAAAAAGTCACAAAAAAGGTCCAGGAAAAAGTCACAGGAAAAGTCACAGCGTGCGTGTGTGCGTGTGCGTTGGTGTGTGTGTGTGTGTGTGTGTGTGTGTGTGTGTGTGTGTGTGTGTGTGTGTGTAGTGTTATGTGTGTGAGTGTGTGTGTGTGTGTGTGTGTGTGTGTGTGTGTGTGTGTGTGTGTGTGTGTGTGCATGTTGTATGATGTATGCACTGCACATTTTCTTGATGATATTGCTCTATTTTACTTTTATTCTCTGGCTGCGTGCGTGCGTTGTGCGTGAGGTCGTGCGTGCGTGCGTGTGTGTGTGTGTATGTGTGAGTGTGTGAATGCATTGTACTGCACTGCACATTTTTCTTGATGATATTGCTCTTATTTTACTTTTATTCTCTGGCCTGCGTGCTTGCGTGTGTGCGTGCGTGCGTGCGTGCGTGCGTGCGTGTGTGCGTGCGTGCGTGCGTGCGTGGTGGTGTGTGTGTGGTGGTGGTGTGTCGTGGTGAGTGCGTGTATGCATTGTCAGGGGTCATTTTTGCCTACACTGTACCCTGTTTCTTGGCGACAAACTTGGTATGTACGAGCGGGGTTGCATCTTCGGGGCTGTGGTGTCGCCACAGTTCCAGCGCCACACACGTCGGAAATGGTTGTAAAGCTTCCATGCATAGAGTAGAATACGGTCGTGGTGCCGTGGGCTCTGAAACTGCCCAAAAGTGCGGGCGGCAAGGGCCGGAAAACGGCGCTGTCGCCACCTCTTTCCCTCTACACTTCTCTTAGCTTTTTGCATGGGAGGGTGGGTATGTATGCGCGCGTGCGCGCCTTCGCTGTTGTTTGTGTGTGCGGTTTTTGTGTTTTGTGGAGTGTGAGGAGACCCTGCAGATTGCTGTGGTGCATGATATTGTATGATATTATCACTGGATGTGTGTTGCAGGGTCATTTTTGCCTACACTGTACCCTGTTTCTTGGCGACAAACTTGGCTATGTACGAGCGGGGTTGCCATCTTCGGGGCTGTGGTGTCGCCACAGTTCCAGCGCCACACACGTCGGAAATGGTTGTTAAAGCTTCCATGCATAGAGTAGAATACGGTCGTGGTGCGTGGGCTCTGAAACTGCCCAAAAGTGCGGGCGGCAAGGGCCGGAAAACGGCGCTGTCGCCCCCTCTTTCCCTCTACACTTCTCTTAGCTTATGCATGGGAGGGTGGGTATGTATGCGCGCGTGCGCGCCTCGCTGTTGTTTGTGTGTGCGGTTTTTGTGTTTGTGCGTGGGGGAGACCTGCAGATTGCTGTGGTGATGATATTGTTGTATTATATGGATGGTGTTGCAGGGTCATTTTTCTACACTGTACTGTTTTGCGACAACTTGTATGTACGAGGGGTTGCATCTTCGGGCTGTGGTGTCGCAGTTCCAGCCACACCGTCGAAAGTTGTAAGCTTCCATGCATAGGTAGATACGGTGTGGTGCCGTGGGTTGAAACTGCCAAGTGCGGCGGCAAGGGCGAAAACGGCGCTGTCGCCACCTCTTTCCCTACACTTCTCTTGTTTGCATGGAGGGTGGGTATGTATGCGCGCGTCGCGCCTTCGCGTTGTTTGTGTGTGCGGTTTTGTGTTTGGTGTGGAGGAGACCTGCAGATTGTGTGGTGCATGATATGATGATTTATATGGTGTGTGTTGCAGGGTCATTTGCTACACTGTACCCTGTTTTTGGCGACAAACTTGGCTATGTACGAGGGGTTGCATTTCGGCTGTGGTGTCGCACGTTCCAGCGCACACCTCGGAAGGTTGTAAAGCTTCCTGATAGAGTAGAATACGTCGTGGTGCGTGGGCTCTGAACTGCCAAAGTGCGGGCGGAAGGGCCGGAAAACGGCGCTGTCGCCACCTTTTCCTTACATTCTCTTTGTATGCATGGGAGGGTGGGTATGTATGCGCGCGTGCGCGCCTTCGCTGTTGTTTGTGTGTGCGGTTTTTTGTGTTGTGCGTGTGGAGGAGACCTGCAGATTGCTGTGGTGCATGATATTGTATGATATTATCATGGATGTGTGTTGCAGGGGTCATTTTTGCCTACACTGTACCTGTTTTTGGCGACAAACTTGGCTATGTACGAGCGGGGTTGCCATCTTCGGGGCTGTGGTGTCGCCACAGTTCCAGCGCACACACGTCGGAAAGGTTGTAAGCTTCCATGCATAGAGTAGAATACGGTCGTGGTGCGTGGCTCTGAAATGCCAAAGTGCGGGCGGCAAGGGCCGGAAACGGCGCTGTCGCACCTCTTTCCTCTACACTTCTCTTGCTTATGCATGGAGGGGTGGGTATGTATGCGCGCGTGCGCGCCTTCGCTGTTGTTTGTGTGTGCGGTTTTTTGTGTTTGTGCGTGTGGAGGAGCCTGAGATGTGTGGTGATGTTTGTATGTATTATCATGGATGTGTGTTGCAGGGTCATTTTTGCCTACACTGTACCTGTTTCTTGGCGACAATTGGCTATGTACGAGCGGGGTTGCATCTTCGGGGCTGTGGTGTCGCACGTTCCAGCGCCACACACGTCGGAAAGGTTGTAAAGCTTCATGCATAGAGTAGAATCGGTCGTGGTGCCGTGGCTCTGAAACTGCCCAAAAGTGCGGGCGGCAAGGGCCGGAAAACGGCGCTGTCGCACCTCTTTCCTTACACTTCTCTTGCTTATGCATGGGAGGGTGGGTATGTATGCGCGCGTGCGCGCCCTTTGCTGTTGTTTGTGTGTGCGGTTTTTTGTGTTTGTGCGTGTGGAGGAGACCCTGCAGATTGCTGTGGTGCATGATATTGTATGATTATTATCACTGGATGTGTGTTGCAGGGGTCATTTTTGCCTACACTGTACCTGTTTCTTGGCGACAAACTTGGCTATGTACGAGCGGGGTTGCCATCTTCGGGGCTGTGGTGTCGCCACAGTTCCAGCGCCACACACGTCGGAAATGGTTGTAAAGCTTCCATGCATAGAGTAGAATACGGTCGTGGTGCCGTGGGCTCTGAAACTGCCCAAAAGTGCGGGCGGCAAGGGCCGGAAAACGGCGCTGTCGCCACCTCTTTCCCTCTACACTTCTCTTAGCTTATGCATGGGAGGGTGGGTATGTATGCGCGCGTGCGCGCCTTCGCTGTTGTTTGTGTGTGCGGTTTTTTGTGTTTGTGCGTGTGGAGGAGACCTGCAGATTGCTGTGGTGCATGATATTGTATGATATTATCACTGGATGTGTGTTGCAGGGGTCATTTTTGCCTACACTGTACCCTGTTTCTTGGCGACAAACTTGGCTATGTACGAGCGGGGGTTGCCATCTTCGGGGCTGTGGTGTCGCCACAGTTCCAGCGCCACACACGTCGGAAATGGTTGTAAAGCTTCCATGCATAGAGTAGAATACGGTCGTGGTGCCGTGGGCTCTGAAACTGCCCAAAAGTGCGGGCGGCAAGGGCCGGGAAAACGGCGCTGTCGCCACCTCTTTCCCTCTACACTTCTCTTTGCTTATGCATGGGAGGGTGGGTATGTATGCGCGCGTGCGCGCCTTCGCTGTTGTTTGTGTGTGCGGTTTTTTGTGTTTGTGCGTGTGGAGGAGACCCTGCAGATTGCTGTGGTGCATGATATTGTATGATATTATCACTGGATGTGTGTTGCAGGGGTCATTTTTGCCTACACTGTACCCTGTTTCTTGGCGACAAACTTGGCTATGTACGAGCGGGGTTGCCATCTTCGGGGCTGTGGTGTCGCCACAGTTCCAGCGCCACACACGTCGGAAATGGTTGTAAAGCTTCCATGCATAGAGTAGAATACGGTCGTGGTGCCGTGGGCTCTGAAACTGCCCAAAAGTGCGGGCGGCAAGGGCCGGAAAACGGCGCTGTCGCCACCTCTTTCCCTCTACACTTCTCTTTGCTTATGCATGGGAGGGTGGGTATGTATGCGCGCGTGCGCGCCTTTCGCTGTTGTTTGTGTGTGCGGTTTTTTGTGTTTGTGCGTGTGGAGGAGACCCTGCAGATTGCTGTGGTGCATGATATTGTATGATATTATCACTGGATGTGTGTTGCAGGGGTCATTTTTGCCTACACTGTACCCTGTTTTCTTGGCGACAAACTTGGCTATGTACGAGCGGGGTTGCCATCTTCGGGGCTGTGGTGTCGCCACAGTTCCAGCGCCACACACGTCGGAAATGGTTGTAAAGCTTCCATGCATAGAGTAGAATACGGTCGTGGTGCCGTGGGCTCTGAAACTGCCCAAAAGTGCGGGCGGCAAGGGCCGGAAAACGGCGCTGTCGCCACCTCTTTCCCTCTACACTTCTCTTAGCTTATGCATGGGAGGGTGGGTATGTATGCGCGCGTGCGCGCCTTCGCTGTTGTTTGTGTGTGCGGTTTTTTGTGTTTGTGCGTGTGGAGGAGACCCTGCAGATTGCTGTGGTGCATGATATTGTATGATATTATCACTGGATGTGTGTTGCAGGGGTCATTTTTGCCTACACTGTACCCTGTTTCTTGGCGACAAACTTGGCTATGTACGAGCGGGGTTGCCATCTTCGGGGCTGTGGTGTCGCCACAGTTCCAGCGCCACACACGTCGGAAAGGTTGTAAAGCTTCCATGCATAGAGTAGAATACGGTCGTGGTGCCGTGGGCTCTAGAAACTGCCCAAAAGTGCGGGCGGCAAGGGCCGGAAAACGGCGCTGTCGCCACCTCTTTCCCTCTACACTTCTCTTAGCTTATGCATGGGAGGGTGGGTATGTATGCGCGCGTGCGCGCCTTCGCTGTTGTTTGTGTGTGCGGTTTTTTGTGTTTGTGCGTGTGGAGGAGACCCTGCAGATTGCTGTGGTGCATGATATTGTATGATATTATCACTGGATGTGTGTTGCAGGGGTCATTTTTGCCTACACTGTACCCTGTTTCTTGGCGACAAACTTGGCTATGTACGAGCGGGGTTTGCCATCTTCGGGGCTGTGGTGTCGCCACAGTTCCAGCGCCACACACGTCGGAAATGGTTGTAAAGCTTCCATGCATAGAGTAGAATACGGTCGTGGTGCCGTGGGCTCTGAAACTGCCCAAAAGTGCGGGCGGCAAGGGCCGGAAAACGGCGCTGTCGCCACCCTCTTTCCCTCTACACTTCTCTTAGCTTATGCATGGGAGGGTGGGTATGTATGCGCGCGTGCGCGCCTTCGCTGTTGTTTGTGTGTGCGGTTTTTTTGTGTTTGTGCGTGTGGAGGAGACCCTGCAGATTGCTGTGGTGCATGATATTGTATGATATTATCACTGGATGTGTGTTGCAGGGGTCATTTTTGCCTACACTGTACCCTGTTTCTTTGGCGACAAACTTGGCTATGTACGAGCGGGGTTGCCATCTCGGGCTGTGGTGTCGCCACAGTTCCAGCGCCACACACGTCGGAAAGGTTGTAAAGCTTCCATGCATAGAGTAGAATACGGTCGTGGTGCCGTGGGCTCTGAAACTGCCCAAAAGTGCGGGCGGCAAGGGCCGGAAAACGGCGCTGTCGCCACCTCTTTCCCTCTACACTTCTCTTTGCTTATGCATGGGAGGGTGGGTATGTATGCGCGCGTGCGCGCCTTCGCTGTTGTTTGTGTGTGCGGTTTTTTGTGTTTGTGCGTGTGGAGGAGACCCTGCAGATTGTGTGTGCATGATATTGTATGATATTATCACTGGATGTGTGTTGCAGGGGTCATTTTTGCCTACACTGTACCCTGTTTCTTGGCGACAAACTTGGCTATGTACGAGCGGGGTTGCCATCTTCGGGCTGTGGTGTCGCCACAGTTCCAGCGCCACACACGTCGGAAAGGTTGTAAAGCTTCCATGCATAGAGTAGAATACGGTCGTGGTGCCGTGGGCTCTGAAACTGCCCAAAAGTGCGGGCGGCAAGGGCCGGAAAACGGCGCTGTCGCCACCTCTTTCCCTCTACACTTCTTTGCTTATGCATGGGAGGGTGGGTATGTATGCGCGCGTGCGCGCCTTCGCTGTTGTTTGTGTGTGCGGTTTTTTGTGTTTGTGCGTGTGGAGGAGACCCTCAGATTGCTGTGGTGCATGATATGTAGATATTATCACTGGATGTGTGTTGCAGGGGTCATTTTTGCCTACACTGTACCCTGTTTCTTGGCGACAAACTTGGCTATGTACGAGCGGGGTTGCCATCTTCGGGGCTGTGGTGTCGCCACAGTTCCAGCGCCACACACGTCGGAAATGGTTGTAAAGCTTCCATGCATAGAGTAGAATACGGTCGTGGTGCCGTGGGCTCTGAAACTGCCCAAAAGTGCGGGCGGCAAGGGCCGAAAACGGCGCTGTCGCCACCTCTTTCCCTCTACACTTCTCTTGCTTATGCATGGGAGGGTGGGTATGTATGCGCGCGTGCCGCCTTCGCTGTTGTTTGTGTGTGCGGTTTTTTGTGTTTGTGCGTGTGGAGGAGACCCTGCAGATTGCTGTGGTGCATGATATTGTATGATATTATCACTGGATGTGTGTTGCAGGGGTCATTTTTGCCTACACTGTACCCTGTTTCTTGGCGACAAACTTGGCTATGTACGAGCGGGGTTGCCATCTTCGGGCTGTGGTGTCGCCACAGTTCCAGCGCCACACACGTCGGAAATGGTTGTAAAGCTTCCATGCATAGAGTAGAATACGGTCGTGGTGCCGTGGCTCTGAAACTGCCCAAAAGTGCGGGCGGCAAGGGCCGGAAAACGGCGCTGTCGCCACCTCTTTCCCTCTACACTTCTCTTGCTTATGCATGGGAGGGTGGGTATGTATGCGCGCGTGCGCGCCTTCGCTGTTGTTTGTGTGTGCGGTTTTTTGTGTTTGTGCGTGTGGAGGAGACCCTGCAGATTGCTGTGGTGCATGATATTGTATGATATTATCACTGGATGTGTGTTGCAGGGGTCATTTTTGCCTACACTGTACCTGTTCTTGGCGACAAACTTGGCTATGTACGAGCGGGGTTGCCATCTTCGGGCTGTGGTGTCGCCACAGTTCCAGCGCCACACACGTCGGAAAGGTTGTAAAGCTTCCATGCATAGAGTAGAATACGGTCGTGGTGCCGTGGGCTCTGAAACTGCCCAAAAGTGCGGGCGGCAAGGGCCGGAAAACGCGCTGTCGCCACCTCTTTCCTCTACACTTCTCTTTGCTTATGCATGGAGGGTGGTATGTATGCGCGCGTGCGCGCCTTCGCTGTTGTTTGGTGTGCGGTTTTGTGTTTGTGCGTGTGGAGGAGACCCTGCAGATTGCGTGGTGCATGATATGTATGTATTATCACTGGATGTGTGTTGCAGGGTCATTTTTGCCTACACTGTACCCTGTTTTTGGCGACAAACTTGGCTATGTACGAGCGGGGTTGCCATCTTCGGGCTGTGGTGTCGCCACAGTTCCAGCGCCACACACGCGGAAAGGTTGAAAGCTTCCATGCATAGAGTAGAATACGGTCGTGGTGCCGTGGCTCTGAAACTGCCCAAGTGCGGCGGCAAGGGCCGGAAAACGGCGCTGTCGCCACCTCTTTCCTCTACACTCTCTTGCTTATGCATGGAGGGTGGGTATGTATGCGCGGTGCGCGCCTCGCTGTTGTTTGTGTGTGCGGTTTTTTGTGTTGTGGTGTGGAGAGACCTGCAGATTGCTGTGGTGCATGATATTGTATGATATTATCACTGGATGTGTTTGCAGGGCATTTTGCCTACACTGTACCCTGTTCTTGGCGACAAACTTGCTATGTACGAGCGGTTGCCATCTTCGGGGCTGTGGTGTCGCCACAGTTCCAGCGCCACACACGTCGGAAGTTGTAAAGCTTCCATGCTAATAGAATACGGTCGTGGTGCCGTGGGCTCTGAAACTGCCCAAAAGTGCGGGCGGCAAGGGCCGGAAAACGGCGCTGTCGCCACCTCTTTCCCTCTACACTTCTCTTGCTTATGCATGGGAGGGTGGGTATGTATGCGCGCGTGCGCGCCTTCGCTGTTGTTTGTGTGTGCGGTTTTTTGTGTTTGTGCGTGTGGAGGAGACCCTGCAGATTGCTGTGGTGCATGATATTGTATGATATTATCACTGGATGTGTGTTGCAGGGGTCATTTTTGCCTACACTGTACCCTGTTTCTTGGCGACAAACTTGGCTATGTACGAGCGGGGTTGCCATCTTCGGGGCTGTGGTGTCGCCACAGTTCCAGCGCCACACACGTCGGAAATGGTTGTAAAGCTTCCATGCATAGAGTAGAATACGGTCGTGGTGCCGTGGGCTCTGAAACTGCCCAAAAGTGCGGGCGGCAAGGGCCGGAAAACGGCGCTGTCGCCACCTCTTTCCCTCTACACTTCTCTTTGCTTATGCATGGGAGGGTGGGTATGTATGCGCGCGTGCGCGCCTTCGCTGTTGTTTGTGTGTGCGGTTTTTTGTGTTTGTGCGTGTGGAGGAGACCCTGCAGATTGCTGTGGTGCATGATATGTATGATATTATCACTGGATGTGTGTTGCAGGGGTCATTTTTGCCTACACTGTACCCTGTTTTCTTGGGAAAAGGGGGGTTGGCCGGGGGGGTTTTTTTTGGGGGTTTTGGGTTTTTAATGTTTTTTCCCCCCAATTTTTTTTTTTTTCCCTTTTTTTTTTTTTTTTGGGGGGGTTTTTTGGGGGGGGCCGGGGGGGGTTTTTTTCCCTTTTTTTTTTTTTTTTTTTTTGGGAGGGGGGGCCCCGGGGGGGCCCGGGGGGGGGGGGGGTTTTTTTGGGGTTTTTTTTTTGGGGGTTTTTTTTTTTTTTGGTTTTTTTTTGGGGCCCAGGGGGTGGGGGGTTTTAATTTTTTTGGGGGGGGGTTTTTTGGAGGGGGGTTTTTTTTTTTATTTTTTGGGGCCCCTTTGGTAAGGGGGGGGTTTGGGGTTTTTTTTCCCCTTTTTTTTGGGGGGGGAAATTTTTGGGGGGGGTTAAATTTTTTTTGGGGGGTTGGGGGTTGGGGGCCCCCGGGGGGGGGGGGGGGGCCCGGGGGGGGCCGGGGTTTCCCCGGGGGTTTTTTTTGGTTTTGGGGGGGGGTTTTTGGGGGGTTTGGGGGGGTTTTTTTTTTGGGGTTTTTTTTTGGGGGTTTTTTGTTTTTGGGGGGGGGGTTTTTTTTGGGGGGGGGAATTTTTTTTTTGGGGGGGTTTTTTTGGGGTTTTTTGGGGTTTTTTTTTTTTTTTTTTTTTGGGGGGGGGGGGGTTTTTTTTTGGGTTTTTTTTTTGGGGGGGGGGGGTTTTTTTTTGGGGGGGGGGGGTTTTTGGGGGGGGGGGGGGGGGGGGGTTTTTTTTGGGGGGGGGGGGGGGGGCGGGGAACCCCCCCTTTTTTTTTTTGGTTTGGGGGGAAAAAGTTTTGGGGGGGGCCCCTTTTTTTTTTTTTTTTTGTTTGGGGGGTTTTTTTTTTTGGGGGTTTTTGGGGGGGTTTTTTTTTTGGGGTTTTTTTTTATTTTTTTTTTGGTTTTTTTTGGGGGGTTTTTTTTTTCCCTTTTTTTTTTTTTTTTTTTGGGGGGGGGGGGGTTTTTTTTTTTGGGGGTTTTTGGGTTTTTTTTGGGGGGTTTTTTAAATTTTTTTGGGGGGGGTTTTTTTTTGGGGGGGGGGGGGGGGGGGGGGGTTTTTTTTGGGGGGGGGGGGCCCCCCCCCCCCCCCCCCCCCCCCCCCCCCCCCCCCCCCCCCCCCGGGGGGGGGGTTTTTTTTTTTAATTTTTTTGGGGTTTTTTTTGGGGGGGGGTTTTTTTTTTTGGGGGGGGCCCCCCGGGGGGTTGGGGGTTTTTTTTTGGGGGTTTGGGGGGTTTGGGGGGGGAAATTTTTGTTTTTTTATTTTTTTGGGGGGTTTTGGGGGGTTTTTTTTTTTTTTTTTTTTGGGGCCCTTTTTTTTTTTAAGGGGGGGGGTTTTTTTTGGGGGGGGTTTTTGGGGTTTTTAAAGGGTTTTTTTTTTTTTGGGGGATGGTTGGGGGGTTTTGGGTTTTTTTTTTGGGGGGGGGGGGGGGGGGGAAAAAGGGGGGGTTTTTTTTTCCCCCCCTTTTTTTTTTTTTTGGGGGGGGGGGGGGGGTTCCCTTTTTTTTTTTTTGGTTGGGTTTTTTTTGGGGTTTTTGCTTTTTTTTGGGGGGGGGTTTTTTTTTTGGGGGGTTTTTTTTTTTTGGGGTTTTAGGGGTTTTTTTTTAAATTTTTTTTTTTTTTCCCCGGGTTTTTAAAGGGGGTTTTTTTTGGGGGGGGTTTAATGTTGGGGGGGGGAAATTTTTTGGGAAAGGGTTTTGGGGGGGTTTTTTTTGGGGGGGGTTTTTTTTGGGGGTTTTTTTTTTGGGGGTTTTTTTTTTTTTTGTTTTTTGGGTTTGGGGGGGGCCTTTGGGGGGGGCCCCTTTTTGGGGTTGGGTTGGGGGTTTTTTTTCCCCCCCGGGGGTTTTGGGGATTTGGGGGTTTTTTAAACGGGTTTTTGGGGGGGCCCCTTTTTTGGGGGGGGGGGGGGGCCGGGTTTTTTGGGGGTTTTTTTTCCCCTTTTTTTTTTTGGGGGGGGGGGGGTGTTTGGGGGGGGGGGGGGGGGGGGGGGGTTTTTTGGGGGGGGGTGGGGGGGGGGGGTGGGTTTGGGGAAAATTTTTTTGGGGTTGGGGGGGTTGGGCGTCAATACTTGGCTTATGTACGAGCGGGGATGCCATCTTCGGGGCTGTGGGGTCGCCCACGTGTTCAGATCGCCACGCACACGTCGGATTTGGTTTGTAAAGCTTCCATGCTTAGAGTAGAATACGGCTAGTGGTGCGCGTGGGCTCTGAAACTGCCCAAAAGTGCGGGCGCAAGGCCGGAAAACGGCGCTGTCGCCTCCTCTTTCCCTTCTACACTTCTCTTAGCTTATGCTTGGAGGGTCGGGTATGTATGGCGCGCCGTGCGCGCCTTCGCTGTTGTTTGTGTGTGCGGTTTTTTGTGTTTGTGCGTGTGGTGGAGGACCCTGCAGATTGCTGTGGTGCATGATATTGTATGATATTATACCGGATGTGTGTTGCAGGGGTTCATTTTGCGCTACACTGGTACCCTGTTTCTTGCGACAAACTTGGTATTGTCTCGAGACGGGGTTGCCGATCTTTCGGGGCTGTGGTGTCGCCACTGTTCAGCGCTCACACACGTCGGGAAATGGTTGTAAAGCTTTCCATGCATAGAGTAGTATACGGTCGTGGTGTATGATATTATCACTGGATGTGTGTTTTGAATGGGGTCATTTTTGCCTACACTGTACCCTGTTTCTTGGCGACATAAACTTGGCTATGTACTGTGGCGGGTGCTTGCCATCTTCGGGGCTGTGGTGTCGCCTACAGTTCCAGCGCTATCACAGACGGAAATGGTTGTAAATGCTTCCATGCAGAGATGTTAGGAATACGGTCGTGGTGCCGTGGGCTCTGAAACTGCCCAAAAGTGCGGGCGGCAAGGGCCGGAAAACGGCGCTTGTCGCACCTCTTTCCCTCTACACTTCTCTTTGCTTATGCATGTGGGAGGTGTGGGTATGTTATGCGCGCGATGCGCGCCTTGCTGTTGTTTGTCTTTGTGTGCGGTTTTTTGTTTTGTGGTGTGGAGGAGACCCTGGCAGATTGCTGTGGTGTCATGATATTGTATGATATTATCACTGGATGTGTGTTGCAGGGTCTTTTTTGCTACACTGTATCCCTGTTTCTTGGCGTACAAACTTGGCTATGTACGAGCGGGGTTTGCTCTACACTTCGGGGCTGTGTGTCGCCACAGTTCCTGCGCCCTCACACGTCGGGAAAGTGGTTGTAAAGCTCCATGCATAGAGTAGAATACGGTTCGTGGTTGCCGTGGGCTTCTGAAAACTGTCCCAAAAGTGCGGGCGGCAAGGGCCGGAAAACGGCGCTGTCGCCAAATCCTTTTTCCCCCTACACTTTTCTTTCTTATGCAAAAGGGGGGGGTGGGGATTTTATGCGCGCCCTGCGCGCCTTCGCTTTGTTTTGTGTGGCGGTTTTTTGTGTTTTTGGGGTGTTTGGGGGAGCCCTGCAAAAATTGCTGTGGTGCATGATATTTTTATAAAAATTTTCACTGGGTTTTTGTTGCAGGGGGCCCTTTTTGCCTACACTGTACCCTGTTTCCCTTTGGGGACAAACTTGGGTAATTTTCAGCGGGGTTTTTTTCCCCTCTTCCCGGGGGGTGGGTCGCCACAGTTCCAGCGCCACACACGTCGGAAAGGGTTGTAAAGGGTTCCCTGCATAGATAAAAACGGGCCCGGGGGCCCTGGGGTCCCGAAACGCCCCAAAAAGGGGGGCGGGAAGGGGCCCGGGAAAAAGGCCCCTGGGCGCCAAACCTTTTCCCCTACACCTTTTCCTTGCTTAGCCCTGGGGGGGTGGGTAAGTATGCGCGCGTGCGCGCCTTCGCTGTTGTTTGTGGTGGGGGTTTTTTTTTTTTGTGCGGTGGGGGGAGACCCTGCAATTCTGTGGGGCAAGATATTGTAAGATATTAACACTGGATGTGTGTTTTCAGGGTCATTTTTTCCTACACTGTACCCCGTTTTTTTGGCGACAAACTTGGCTATGTACGAGCGGGTTGCCATCTTCGGGGCTGTGGTGGCGGGCCCCATTCCAGCGCCACACACCGGTCGGAAAGGGGTTTTAAAGCTTCCAGGGATAGAGTAAATACGGGGCGTTGGGCCGGGGCCTCTGAAAATGCCCCCAAAAGTGCGGGGGGGCAAGGGCCGGGAAAAAGGCGCGCGCCACCTCCCTTTTCCCTCTACCCCCCTCTTTTTGCTTAAAGCATGGGAGGGTGGGTTAAAAAATGCGCGCGTGCGCGCCTTTGCTGTTGTTTGTGGGGTGCGGGTTTTTTTTTGTTTGTGCGTGTGGAGGAACCCGCAGAAAATTTTCTGTGGGGGCATGATAATTTTAAATTTCACGGGTGTGTGTTGCAGGGGGCCAAATTTTTCCAAAACTTTTAAAACCCCGTTTCTTGGGGACAAACTTGGCTAGTACAGCGGGGTTGCCATCCCTTTGGGCGTGGTGGGCGCCACATTTCCCCGCCAACACGTCGAAAGGGTTGTTTAAAGGGTTCCATGGGATAAGTTTAAAAAACGGTCGTGGGCCGTGGGCTCTGAAACTGCCCAAAAGTGCGGCGGGAAGGGCCGGAAAACGGCGGGTGTTTTGCCACCTCTTTCCCTCTACACCCTTCCCCTTTGCTTAAACATGGGAGGGTGGGTATGTATGGCCCCGGGGTGGCGCCCCTTTGCTGTTGGTTTTTGGGGTCTTTTTTTTTTGTTTGTTGGGGTGTGGAGGAGAACCCCGGGGGGAAATTTCGTGGGCATGAAAATTGGGATGATAAATTTTCAAATGGGTGTGTGTTTCCCGGGGTCCCTTTTGCCAACCCCTTTTACCCTTTTTTCTTGCGACAAACTTTGGGTAGTACGAGCGGGGGGTTTCCATCTTTGGGGCTTTTGGTGTCGCCCCCATTCCAGCCCAACACGCGGAAAGGGGTTGAAAAACTTCCCTTTCATAGAGTAGAATACGGTTTGGGGTGGCCCTGGGGTCTGAACTGCCCAAAAGTTTCGGGCGGCAAGGGGCCCGGGAAAAAGGGGCGTCCCACCTCTTTCCCTCTAAAACTTCTCTTTTTTTTAAGCAAAGGAGGGGGGGGGTATGTAACGCGCGTGCGCGCCTTTGCTGTTGTTTGGGGGTGTCGGTTTTTTTTTGGGGGTTTTGGGGGCGTGGGAGGGGACCCTGCAGATTGCTGTGGTGCATGATATTGTATGATATTATCACTGGATGTGTGTTGCGGGTCATTTTTGCCTACCGTACCCTGTTTTTTGCGACAAACTTGGCTAGTACGAACGGGGTTTCCCTTTTTCGGGCTGTGGTTTTCGCCCAGTCCAGCCCACACACGTCGGAAAGGGGTTTTTAAAAACTTCCATTCATAGAATTTAAAAACGGGCCCTGGGGCCGTGGGCTCTGAAACTGGGCCCCAAAAATGCGGGGGGGCAAGGGCCGGAAAACGGCCCTGTCCGGCCCCCCCCTTTTCCCCCACCCCCCACCCCTGGGGGGGGGGTTTTAAACCCCCCCCCCCGGGGGGGGGGGGGGGGGGGGTGGGGGGGGGGGGGGGGACCCCGGCCCCTCCCCCCAAACCCCCCCCTTTTCCCCCCAAAACCCAAACCCAAAAAAAAAAAAAGGGTTTGGGAAAAAAAAATTAAAAAAAATTTAAATTTTTTAAACTTTTTGGTTTTAAAGGGGGGGGGGTGGTTTTTGGGGTGGGCCTTGGTGTTGTTTGTGGGTGGCGGTTTTTTTTGTTTGTGCCCGGGGGAGGAGACCCTGCAAAATTGCTGTGGTCATGATATTGTATGATTTTTAAAAAAATGGATGTGTGTTTTTCAGGGTCATTTTTTTTTACACTGTAAACCCCGTTTCCCTTTGGGCAAAAATTGGGTATGTAAAGGCCGGGGGTTTCCATCTTCGGGGGTGTGGGTCCCCCACAAATTCCAGCGCCACACACGTCGGAAAAGGGTTTTTAAAACTTTTCCAAGCATAGAGTAGAATACGGTCGTGGGGGCCGTTTGGGTCGAAACTGCCCCAAAAATGCGGGGGGCAAGGGGCCGGAAAAACGGCGCCCGTCCCCCAAACCCCCTTTTCCCCCTACACTTCTCTTTGCTTGCCCTGGGAGGGTGGGGATGTATTCGCGCGTGCGCGGCCTTTGCTGTTTTTGTGTGGCGGTTTTTTGTGTTTTGGTGGTGGGAGGGGACCCTGCAGATTGCTGGGGGTGGGATTTATATTGGGAATTAGTATCACTGGGTGTGTGTTGCAGGGGTCATTTTTTTTCCTAAAACTGTAACCCCGTTTCTTTGGGGACAAAATTTGGCCCATGTACGAGCGGGGGTTTCCATCTTCGGGCTGGGTGGCCGCCAAAGTTTCCCGCGCCCCACACTCGGAAAGGGGTTTTAAAACTTCCATGAATTTGAGTAGAATCGGGCGGGTGCCGTGGGCTCGAAACTGCCCAAAATGCGGGGGGCAAGGGGCCCAAAACGGGGCTGTCCCAAACCCCTTTCCCTCTACACTTCCTCTTTGCTTATGCATGGGGGGGGGGTATTAGCGCGCCCTGCGCCCCTTCGCTTTTGTTTGGTGTGCGGTTTTTTTTGTTTTGTGCGGGGGAGGAGACCCCGCGATTGCTGTGGGCATGATATTGTAAAGATAAAAATCATTTGGGTGTGTTTTGCAGGGGCATTTTTTCCTACACTGTACCCGTTTTTTTGGGGACAAACTTGGGTATGTACGAGCGGGGTTGCCAAACTTCGGGGCTGGGTGTGCCCACAGTTCCAGCGCCACACACCCCTCGGAAAGGGTTGTAAAAACTTCCATGCATAAGTAAATAAAGGTCGTTTTTTTTCCGTGGGCTCTGAAACTGCCCAAAAGTGGGGGGGCAAGGGCCCCCCCAAAACGGCGCTGTCGCCACCTCCCTTTTCCCCCTACACTTCTCTTTGCTTTTCATGGAGGGGGGGTAAATTTTCGCGCGTGCGCGCCTTCCCCGTTGTTTTGTGTGGGGGTTTTTTTTGTTTTTTTGCGTGTGGAGGATACCCGCGGGTTGCTGTGGTGCATGAAAATTGTATAAAATTAACCTGGGTGTGTGTTGCCCGGGGGCATTTTGCCTACATGAAACCCTTTTTTTTGGCGACAAAATTGGGTATGTACGAGCGGGGGTTTCCATCCCTTTTGGGGGTGGGGTCGCCACAAGTTCCAGCCCACACCCCCGGAAAAGGGTTTTAAAGCTTCCATGCATAGAGTAAAATACGGTCGTGGTGCCGTGGGCCCCGAAACTGCCCAAAAGTGCGGGCCCCCAAGGGCCGGAAAACGCCTGGGCGCCCCCTCTTTCCCCTACACCTTTTCTTTTTTTATTCATGGGAGGGGGGGTATTTATGCGCGCGGCGCGCCTTCGCTGTTGTTTTTGTGTGCGGTTTTTTTTGGGTTTTTTGCTGGGAGGAGACCCTGCAGATTGCTTTGGTGCATGATATTGAAAGATAAATTTTCACTGAAGTGTGTTGCAGGGGTCCCTTTTTGCCTACACTGAAACCCTGTTTTCCCCCGGCGACAAAATTGCTAAAGAAAAGCGGGTTGCCATCTTCCCGGGGCTGGGGTCGCCAAGTTCCAGCGCCACACACCCTCGGAAAGGGGTTTTAAAGCTTCCCCTGCATAGAGTAGAATACGGCCCCTGGGGCCGTGGGGTCGAAACCGCCCAAAAAATGCGGGGGGGCAAGGGCCGGAAAACGGCGCTGTCGCCCCCTCTTTCCCTCTAAAACTTCTCTTTTTTTATGCAAGGGGGGGTTGGGGATGTATGCGCGCGTGCGCGCCTTCCCCGTTGTTTTTTGTGTTTCGGTTTTTTGTGTTTTTTTGCGTGGGAGGAGACCCTTCAGATTGCTGTGGTTCAATAAAAAAATTTTTGAATGATATTAACACTGGATTTGTTTGCAGGGGCATTTTTTGCCTACACGTACCCTTTTCTTTGGGGACAAACCTTGGGTAAGTTTCGAGCGGGGGTTTCCAACTTCGGGGTGTGGTGTCGCCACAGTTTCCCGCGCCCCACCCCGTCGGAAAGGTTGAAAACTTTTCCCTGCATAGATAAAAATAAAGGTCGTGGGGGGCCGTGGGCTCTGAAAAATGCCCAAAAATGCGGGCGGCAAAGGGGCCCGGAAAACGGCCTGTCGCCACCCCCTTTCCCTCTACCTTTTCTTTGGGTTATGCAAAGGGAGGGGGGGTTTTGTATGCGCGCGGGCGCGGGCCCTTTGCTGTTGTTTGTGTTCGGTTTTTTGTTTGTTTCGTGTGGGGGGAGACCCCGCAGATTGCTGTGGTGCATGATATTTTATGAAAATTATCAAATGGAAAGTGTTTGCAGGGGTCATTTTTGCCCACACTGTACCCTGTTTCTTGGGGACAAAATTGGGTATGGGACGAACGGGGTTTCCATCCTTCCCGGGGGTGTTTGGGGCCCCCACAGTTTCCCAGCGCCCAAAACACGTCGGAAAGGGTTTTAAAGCTTCCATGCAAAAGAGTAGAATCGGTCGTGGTGCCGTGGCTCTGAAACCGGGCCCCAAAAATTTCGGGCGGCAAGGGCCCCGGGAAAAAGGCGCTTTTCCCCCACCTCCCCTTTTTCCCCCTAAAACTTTTCTTCTTTTGCATTGGGAAAGGGGGGTAAGTATGCGCCGTGCGCGCCTTCGCGATTGTTTTTGGGTGCGGTTTTTTTTGTTTTTTGCGTGGGAGGAAAACCCTGCAGAAGGGTGTTGGGCATGATATTGTATGATATTAACCCCCTGGTGTGGTTGGGGGGGTCATTTTTTTCCTAAAAACTGTAAACCCTGTTTTCTTTGGGGACAAACTTTTGGGTATGTACGAGCGGGGGTTTCCATCTTCGGGGCTTTTGGGGGTCGCCACAGTTTTCCCGCGCCACACACGGGCCCGGAAAGGGGTTTTAAAGCTTTAAGGGATAAGTAGAATACGGCGTTTGGGGCCCTGGGCTCGAAAATGCCCCAAAAAATGGGGGGCGGGGGAAAAGGGGCCCGGAAAACGGCGCTGTCGCCACCTCCTTTTTCCCCCAACCATTCTTTGGGGGGGTTTTTCATGGGAGGGGGGGGAATGTATGCGCGCGTGGCCCCCCTTCGCGTTGTTTGTGTGTGCGGGTTTTTTGGGGTTTTGGGGGGGGGTGTGGAGGAGACCCCCGCAGATTGCTGTGGGGCATATATTGTATGATATTATCACTGGGGTTGGGGTTGCAGGGGGGAAATTTTTGGGCCCACACTTTTACCCGTTTCTTGGCCCAACCAAAATTGGCTATGTACGAGCGGGGTTGCCCCTCTTTGGGGTTGGGGTCGCCACAGTTCCAGCGCCACACACGTCGGGAAAGGGGTTTTTAAACTTTCCCTGCAAAAGAGTAGAATACGGGCCTGTGCCGTGGGCTCTGAAAAAGCCCAAAAGTGCGGGCCCGGGAAAAGGGCCCAAACGGCGCTGTCCCCCACCCTTTTCCCCCTACAAATTTTCTTTGCTTAGCATTTGGGGGGGTGGGTATGTATGGGGCGCGTGCGCCCCCTTCGCTGTTTTTTTGTTGGCGGTTTTTTTGTTTGTGCGTGTGGAGGAGACCCTGCAGAATTTCGTGGTGCATGATATTTTATGATAATTTTCACTGGAAAGGGGTTTTGCAGGGGTCATTTTTGCCTACACTGTACCTGTTTCCCGGGGGACAAACTTGGCAAAGTACGGGCGGGGTTGCCACTTTGGGGGGTGGTGGGCGCCACATTCCAGCGCCACACACGCGGAAAGGTTGTTTAAAACTTCCATGCATAGAGTTGAATACGGCGGGGGTGCCCCTGGGGTCTGAAACTGCCCAAAAGTGCGGGCGGGAAGGGCCGGAAAACGGGGCTGGCGCCACCTCTTTCCCTCACACTTCTCTTTGCTTTTTGCATGGGAGGGTGGGTAAAAAAAAAAAAAAAAAAAAGTAAGCGCGCGTGCGCGCCCTTCCCCGTTTTTTGTTTGTGCGGTTTTTTTTTTTGTGCGTTGGGGGGAGGAGACCCTGCAGATTTTTCTGTGGTTGGGATGATAAGTATGATATAAACACTGGATTTTGGGGTTTTGGGAGGGGTCATTTTTGCCTACATGTACCCTGTTTTTTGGGGGACAAACTTGCTAAGTACGAGCGGGGGTTTCCCCTCTTCGGGGCGTGGGGGTCGCCACAGTTTTCCCCGCCCACACACCGTCGGAAAGGGGTTTTAAAGCTTCCATGCATAGAGTAAATACGGCTGGGGCCGTGGGGTTTTGAAAAAGGCCCCCAAAATGCGGGGGGCAAGGCCCGGAAAAAGGCGCTGTCCCCCACCTTTTTTCCCCCTAAAAACCTTTTTCTTTCTTATGCAAAGGGGGGGTGGGTAAGTATGCCCCGTGCCGGGCCCTTTGCTGTTGTTTGTGTTGCGGTTTTTGTGTTTGTTTCGTGTGGAGGAGACCCCGCAGATTGCTGGGTGGGATGATAAATTTTTTATGAAATTATCACTTGGGTGGGGTGTTTTCAGGGGTCATTTTTGCCTACACGGGACCCTTTTTTTTTGGCGACAAAATTGGGTATTACGACGGGTTGCCATCTTTGGGGGTGTGGGTCGCCAAAAGTTCCAGCGCCACACACTCGGAAAGGGTTTTTAAAGCTTCCATGCTAAGTAGAATACGGGCTGTGCCTTGGGGGTCGAAACTGCCCAAAAGTGGGGGGCGGGGGAAGGGCCGGAAAAAAGGCGCGTCCCCCACCCTTTTCCCCCTACAATTCTCCCTTGCTTATTTCATGGGAGGGTGGGTAATTTTGCCCCGGTGCGCGCCTTCCTTGCTTTTGTTTTTTGTGTGCGGGTTTTTTGTGTTTGTGCGGTGGGGGGAGACCCTGCAAGATTGGGTGTGGGGGCCCTGATATTTTTTGAAAATTATCACTTTGGGTGTGTGTTTCAGGGGGCCTTTTTTTCCTACACTGTAACCCTGTTTTTTATGGCGACAAAAATTGGGTAAGTACAGCGGGGGGTTTCCCTCTTTGGGCTTGGTGTCGCCACAGTTTCCCGCGCCCCACCCCGTCGGGAAAGGGGTTTTAAAGCTTTCCCTGCATAAGTAGAATACGGCCCTGGTCCCTTGGGGTTTTAAACTGCCCAAAAGTGCGGGCGGGAAGGGCCGGAAAAAGGGGCTGTCGCCACCCCTTTTCCCCCTACCTTCTCCCTTTTTTTTGCATGGGAGGGTGGGTATGTAAGCGGGGCGTGCCCCGCCTTCGCTTTTTGTTTTTGTGTGCGGTTTTTTTTTGTTTGTGCGGTGGGGGAGACCCTGCAGATTGCTGTGGTGCATGATTTGTAAAGATATTAACAAATGGATGTGTGTTTTCAGGGGTCAATTTTTTCCTACACTGTACCCCTTTTTTCTTTCGAAAAAACTTTGGGTATGTACGAGCGGGGTTGCCATCTTCGGGGTTTGGTGTCGCCACAGTTTTTCCCGCGCCAAAACACTCCCAAAAATGGTTTTTAAAAACTTCCATGCATAGAGTAAAAAACGGTCGTTTGGGGCCCGTGGGCTCTTTAAAAATGCCCCAAAAGTGCGGGGCGGCAAGGCCCCGGAAAAACGGCGCTGTCCCCCACCTCTTTCCCTCTACACCCCTTTTCTTTCTTATGCATGGGAGGGTGGGGATGTATTTCGCGCGTGCGCGCCTTCGGGTTTGTTTTTGTGTGCGGTTTTTTTTTGTTTGGTTGTGTGAGAGACCCTGCAGAATTTTCTGTGGTGCATGATAATTTTATGATATTTTCACTGGAAGTGTGTTGCAGGGGTCATTTTTTTCCTACACGTACCCTGGTTTTTTTGGGGACAAACTTTCTAAGTACAGCGGGGGTTTTCCATCTTCGGGGCGTGTGGTGTCCCCCACAGTTCCAAACGCCACACCCCGTCCCGGGAAAGGTTTTTAAAAACTTCCCGCTAGATAGAAAAACGGGCCGGGTTTCCGTGGGGGTCTTTAAAACTGCCCAAAATGCGGGCGGGAAAGGGGCCCGGAAAAAAGGGGCTGTCGCCACCTTTTTTCCCTCTACACTTCTCTTTGCTTATGCATTGGGGGGGTGGGTATTATGCGCGCGGCGCGCCTTCGCTGTTTTTTGTGTGTGCGGTTTTTTGTGTTTGGGGCGTGTGGGGGAGACCCCAATTGCTGTGGTGCATGATATTGTAAAGATATTTTTCACTGGGTTTGTTTTTTGCAGGGGTCATTTTGCCTACAAAAGTACCCTGTTTTTTGGCGACAAAAATTGGGTAAGTACGAGCGGGGTTGCCATCTTCGGGCTGTGGTGTCGCCCCCAGTTCCAGCCCCCACACACGTCGGGAAAAGGGTTTTAAAGCTTTCCCTGCTAAGTAAAATACGGTCGTGGTGGGCCCGGGGCTTTTGAAACCCGCCCAAAAGTGCGGGCGGGAAGGGCCGGGAAAAAGGCCGGGGTCGCCCCCTCCTTTTCCCCCTACACTTCCCCTTTGCTTATGCATTTGGGGGGGTTGGGGATGTAGGGGCGCGTGCGCGCCTTCCCCTGTTGTTTTTGTGGGTGCGGTTTTTTGTGTTTGTTTCGGGGTGGAGGAAAACCCCCGCAGGGGGGCCTTTCATTAAAGGGGGGATAAAACACGGGGGTGGGTTGCAGGGAAAAAATTTTTTCAAACCGAAACTTGGGGACAAAGGATGACAAACGGGGTTAGCGGGGGATTTTCGGCCCATCAGTTCCGGGCCCACACTCCGGAAAAAGGGAAAATTTTCCGCTGGGGTTAAAAAGGTTTGGGGCCCTTGGGTCTTTTGCCCAAAATCGGGGGCCCCAAACCCCCGGGTTTCGCCACCCCTTTTCCCCCCAACCCAAATTTTTGCCAGGGGGTGGTATTAGGGCTTTCCCCCTTTCCGGGGGTCCCCCCCTTTTTTTTTGGGCGTTGGAGGAGACCCCCCAATTGCGGGGGATATAGATGAAAACAATGGGTTGGGTTCGGGGCCGCCTCACCAACCACTTTTCCCCCGCCAAAAGGGGAAAAACCGGGGTTTTTTTTCCGGGGGGCTGTGGGCGGGCCCCAAAATTTAGCGCCCCCTCAAAAGGGTTTTTAAACCCCCCATTGCTAGGTTTTAAAACGGTTCCCCTTCCCTGGCCAATGAAACGCCCAATTAAAAGCGGCCCAAGGCCGGAAAAAAGGGGCTGCCCCCCCCCTCCCCCCCCCAAAAAACCCTTCCCCTAGCAAAAAAGCAATAAATGGGAAAAGTAAAGGGGCCCGCGCGTGGCCCCCCGCCCCCCTTTTTTGGGGTTCGGTTTTTTGGGTTTTTGGGCCCCCCTTTAAACCCTGCAAGGGGTGGGCATGATATTGAAAGATATTATCACGGAAAATTTTGGGTTTTTGGGGGGGGGGGGGGGGTTTTGCAGGGGTCCCTTTTTTCCTACACTTAAAACCCCTTTTTTTGGCGAAAAAAACTTGGGTATGTACGGCGGGGTTTCCTTCTTCGGGGTTTTGGTGTCGCCACAGTTTCCAGCGCCACACACGTCCCGGGAAAGGGTTTTAAAGCTTCCATCATAATAAATACGGGCGTGGTGCCGTGGGCTCTTTAAAAATGCCCCCAAAAAGGGGGGGCGGCAAGGCCCGGGAAAAAGGCGCTGCCCCCACCTCTTTCCCTCTACACTTCCTAGCTTATGCAAGGGAGGGTGGGTATGTATGCGCGCGTGCGCGCCTTCGCGTTGTTTTTTGGTCGGGTTTTTTGGGGTTTGTGCGTGTGGAGGAGACCCTTTCAGATTTCGTGGTGCATGATTTGTATGATATTTTAAAACAATGGGTGGGGTGTTGCCGGGGCATTTTTGCCCACACTGTACCCTGTTTTCCCCTTTCGACAAACTTGCTATGTTTCGGCCGGGGGGGGCCATTTTTCGGGCTGTGGGGTCGCCACAGTTTCCCGCGCCACCACGTCGGGAAAAAATTGTAAAGCTTCCCTGCAAAAGAGTAGAAACGGGCGTGGGGGCCGGGGCTCTGAAAAATGCCCCAAAAATGGGGCGGCAAGGGCCCGGGAAAAAGGCGCGTCGCCCCCCCTCTTTCCCCCTACACTTCTCTTTGCTTATGCATGGGAGGGTGGGTAAGTTTTGCCCGCGTGCGCGCCTTTCCCGTTGTTTTTTTTTGTGCGGTTTTTTGTGTTGTTCGTGTTTGGGGGAGACCCTTCAGAATTTCTGTGGTGCATGATTTTTTGTTTTGATATTAACACTGGGTGTGTGGTTTTCAGGGGTCATTTTTGCCTACACGGGACCTGTTTTTTTTGGGGACAAACTTTGGGTATGTACGAGCGGGGGTTGCCCCCCCCCCTCTTCGGGGGTGTGGTTTCGCCAAAAGTTCCACGCCACACACGTCGGGGAAAGGGGTTTTAAAGCTTCCTTTCATAGATTTGAATCGGTTTGTGGGCCGTTGGGGTCTGAAACTGGGCCCCCAAAAATGCCCGGGGGGCAAGGGCCGGAAAAAGGCGCTGTTTCCCCCACCTCTTTTCCCCCTACACCCTCCTTTTCTTATGCATGGGGGGGTTGGGTTTTGTTTTGCGCGCGGGGCGCGCCTTCGCTGTTGTTTTTTTTTTTGGCGGTTTTTTTTTGTTTGGCGTGTGGAGGGAGACCCTGCAATTTCGTGGGCATGATTTTTGTATGATAATTTAAACACTGGATGTGTGTTGCAGGGGGCATTTTTGCCTACCTGTACCCCTGTTTTTTGGGGGACCCAAAAATTTGGGTATGTACGAGCGGGGTTGCCCAAACTTTGGGGGGTGGGGGGTCCCCCCACAAATTTCCCCGCCCAAAACACGTCGGGAAAGGGTTTTTAAAGCTTCCATCCCTAGAGTAGAATACGGTCGTGGTGCCGTTTTGGGGTCAGGAAAATGCCCAAAAGTGCGGGCGGCAAAGGGGCCCAAAAAAGGGGCCTTTTCCCCCCACCTCTTTTCCCCCTACAATTCCCCTTTTTTTATGCAATTTTTAGGGGGGGTATGTAAGCGCGCGTGCGCGCCTTTGCTGTTGGGTTTTTGTGTGCGGTTTTTTTTTTTTGTTTTGTGCGTGTGGAGGAGACCCCGCAGATTTCTGTGGGTTTCATGTTTTGTATGATATTATCAAATGGGTTTGTGTTGCAGGGGTCATTTTTTTCCTACAAACTGTAAACCCTGTTTCTTGGGGGACAAAATTGGCTAAGTACGAGCGGGTTGCCATCTTCGGGGGTGTGGGGTCGGGCCCCAGTTCCAGCCCACACAAAACCGGGAAAAGGGTTTTAAAACTTCCATGCATAGAGGGAAATACGGTGGGTGCCGTGGCCCCTGAAACTGCCCAAAAGTGCGGGGGGCAAGGGCCGGAAAAGGCCCCTGTCCCCCACCCCCTTTCCCCCTAAAACTTCCTTTGGCTTTTTGCATGGGGGGGTGGGTATTTAAACCCCGCGTGGGGCGCCTTCGCTGTTGTTTGGGGTGTGCGGGGTTTTTTTTGTTTTTGTGGGGTGGGGAGGGACCCGCAGATTTTTCTGTGGTGCAAAGAAAAATTTTTATTATTATCACTGGGTGTGTGTTGCGGGGGCATTTTGCCTACACTGTAACCCTGTTCCTTGGCGAAAAACTTTGGGATGTACGAGCGGGGTTTCCATCTTCGGGGCCCGTGGGGTCGCCACAGTTCCCGCCCACCCCACGTTTGGGAAAAAGGGTTTTAAAACTTTCCCTGCATAGAGTAAATACGGTCGTGGTTCCGTGGGGTCTGAAAAATGCCCCCAAAAATGCGGGCGGGAAAGGGGGCCCGGGAAAACGGCGCGGCCCCCACCTCTTTCCCCCTTCCCCCTTTGCTTTTTCATGGGAGGGGGGGTATTAAGGCGCGCGTGCGCGCCTTTGCCTTTTTTTTGGTGTGCGGTTTTTTGGTTTGTGCGGGTGGGGGAGACCCTGCAGGGTTGGGTGTTGGGGGCATGATATTGATGATTTTTAACACTGGTGTTTTGCAGGGGCATTTTTGCCCACACTGTACCCTTTTTCTTGGCACAAACTTGGCATGTTCGAGCGGGGTTTTTCCATCCCTTTGGGCGTGGTGTCGCCAAAAAGGGGGGTTTTCCAGGGGCCACCACTCGGAAAAGGGTTTTTAAAGCTTCCAGCATAAGTAGAAAACGGGGCCCTGGTGCCGTGGCTCTGAAAATGCCCAAAAGTGCGGGCGGCAAGGGGCCCGGAAAAAGGGGCTTTCGCCCCCCCTCTTTTCCCCAAAACTTTTCTTTGCTTATGCATGGGGGGGTGGGTAAATTTTGGGGCCCCGTGCGCGCCTTCGCTGTTTTTTTTTGTGTGCGGGTTTTTTTTTGTTTGTTTCGTTTGGGGAGACCCTTCAAAATTGCTGTTGGGGCATATATTGTAGATATTATCACGGATGTGTGTTCCCGGGGTCATTTTTGCCTACCTGTACCCCCCTTTCTTGGCGACAAACTTTTGGGTATGTACGAGCGGGGTTGCCATCTTTTGGGGGTGGGGTTTGCCCCAGTTCCACGCCAAAAACACTTCCCGGGAAAGGGGTTTTAAAAGCTTCCATGCATAGAGTAGAATACGGTCGGGTGCCGTGGGGGGTCTGAAACGCCCAAAAAGGTTTCGGGCCCGGGAAGGGCCGGAAAACGCGCTGTTTGCCACCTCTTTCCCTCTACACTTCTCTTGCTTTTGCATGGGAGGGGGGGGTATGTAGCGCGCGGCCGCCTTCGCTTTTGTTTGTGTGTGCGGTTTTTTGTGTTTGGGGCCCTGTGGAGGGGGACCCTGCAATTGCTGTGGTGGCATGATATTGTATGAAAAAAAATTATCACTGGGTGTGTGTTGCAGGGGGCATTTTTTTTCCCACACTTTTACCCTTTTTTTGCGACAAACTTGGCTATGTACGAGCGGGGTTTCCATCTTCGGGTTTTTGGGGTCGCCCCATTCCCCGCCACACACGTCCCCCGGGAAAGGTTTTAAAACTTCCATGCATAGAGTAAAAATACGGGCTGGGCCCTGGGGTCTGAAACTGCCCCCAAAAAAGCGGGCGGCAAGGGGCCCAAAAAAGGCGCCTTTTCGCCACCCTTTCCCTCTACACCCTTTTCCCTTTTTTTTATGCATGGGGGGGTGGGGATGTATGGGGCCCCGTGCGCGGCCCCTTTGCTGTTTTTTTTGTGTGTTTCGGTTTTTTTTGTTTGTGCGTTGGGAGACCCCCGAAAATTGCTGTGGGCATGATTTGTAGATATTAAACACTGGGTTGTGTTGCAGGGGTCATTTTTGCCTCACTGTACCCGTTTCTTTGGGGACAAACTTGGCTATGTAAAAGCGGGGTTTCCAACTTCGGGCTGTGGGGTCGCCCCAAGGGTTTCCCGCGCCCACCGTCGGAAAGGGGTTTTAAAGCTTCCAAGGGATAAGTAGAATACGGTCGTGGTGGGCCCTGGGCTCTGGGAAAATGCCCAAAATGCGGGCGGGAAGGGCCCGGAAAAAGGCGCCCGTCGCCACCTCTTTTCCCCACACTTCTCTTGCTTTTTGCATGGGAGGGTGGGGATGGGATGCGCGCGGCGCGCCTTTTGCTGTTGTTTGTGTGTGCGGGTTTTTTTTGTTTGTGCTTTTGGGGGAGACCCTGCAAAGGGTGTGGGGCATGATATTTTTATATATTTCCCCTGGAAAGTGTGTTGCAGGGGTCCCTTTTTTCCCACACTGTAAACCCCGTTTTTTTTGGCGACAAAATTTTTGGGGTATGTACGAGCGGGTTGCCATCTTTTGGGGGTGTGGGGGTCCCCCACAGTTCCCGCGCCACCACGGGCGGAAAGGTTGGGAAAAACTTCCATGCATAGAGTAGAATACGGTCGAGGAGCCCGTGGGCTCTTTAAACCCCGCCCAAAAGTGCGGGCGCAAGGGCCGGAAAACGGGGCTGTCCCCCACCTCTTTTCCCTCTACACTTTTCCCTTGCTTTTTTCATGGGGGGGTGGGTAAAGTATGCGCGCGTCGCGCCTTCCTGTTTTTTTTGGGGGCGGTTTTTGTGTTTGTGCCTGTGGAAAGGAAAACCCTGGGAAAAATTTCTGTGGTTGGGATGAAAATTGTAAGATATTATCACTGGATGTGTGTTTTCAAGGGGGGCATTTTTGCCCCACACTGTACCCCCGTTTTTTTGGCGACAAAATTGGGTATGTACGAGCGGGGTTTCCCCTCATCGGGCTTTTGGTGTCCCCCACAAATTTTCCCGCGCCCCAACACGCGGAAAGGTTTTAAAACTTCCAAGCATTTGAGTAGAATAAAGGTCGTGGTGCCGTGGCTCTGAAAAAGCCCAAAAATGCGGGCGGGAAGGGCCGGAAAACGGGCTGTCGCCACCTCTTTCCCTCTACCTTCCTTGCTTTTGCATGGGGGGGGTGGGTATGGGATGCGGCGGTTTCGCCCCCTTCCCCTGTTGTTTGTTTTGTGGGGTTTTTTGTGTTTGTGCGTGTGGAGGAGACCCTGCAGATTTCGTGGGGCCCTGAAAATTGTAGAAATTTTCACTGGATGGTTTTTTGCAGGGGTCATTTTTGCCCACACGACCCTGTTTCTTGGCGACAAAATTGCTATGTACGAGGGGGGTTTCCCCTCTTTGGGGGTGGGGGTGTCGGGAAAAGTTCCGCGCCCCCCCGGGGAAAGGGGTTTTAAACTTCCCTGCATAGAGTAAAAATACGGGCCCTGTGCCGTGGGCCCCTGAAACTGCCCAAAAGTGCGGGGGGGCCAAAGGGGCCCGGAAAAAAAAGGCGCTGTCGCCACCTCTTTCCCCCCTACACTTCTCTTGCTTTTGCATGGGGGGGTGGGGGATGTTTTGCGCGCGTTTCGCGCCTTCGTTTGTTTTTGTGGCGGTTTTTTTGTGGTTTTTTGCGTGTGGAGGGGACCCCTGCAGAATTTCTGTGGTGCGGGGTTTGTATGATATTAAAAACTGGTGGGGTGTTGCAGGGGCATTTTTGGCCCTACCTTAAACCCGTTTCCCTTGGGGACAAACTTGGCTATTTCGAGCGGGGTTTCCATCTTTCCCGGGGGGTGGTGTCCCCCCC
>JASPKP010008833.1:0-10000 GCA_030674155.1 Stramonita haemastoma
CACACGACACACAACACACAGAACATCACACACACACACACACACACACACACACACAGCACCCTCACACACACACACCACACACACACACACACACACACACACACACACACACACACACACACACACACACACACACACACCACACACCACACACCACCACCACCACCACCACCACCACCACCACCACCACCACCCCCCTCCACACACACACACACACACACACACACACACACACACACACACACACACACACACACACACAACCAAAACGCTAGAACGAGGTCACTAACCCACTGACCAAATGTGTGACCTAGGCCTAGTAATGTCCAGTACACAAGCACTTAACACCCAAGACCGGCTTGCTATCACACTATGCGCACTGCACGAACCCCAACCAAACTCTTGCCTTGCATAAGACAGGCAGGGACCCTAATCATGCAGAAAGTAAAAGAAAATAAAAAAGGTCGTCACATGATTCTGTTTTTTTTGTAAGCCCCCCTCCCCCTCCACTCCTACCCCCACCACCACTACCACCCTGCCCCCTCCCTCCCTCCCTTTCCTGTCGTCTCCTGGAACCCCCCCCCCCCCCCCCGCCCCCGCCCCCCCCCCCCCATTGATCCCTGCTCCCCCAACACACACAGACACAGACACAGACACAGACAGACAGACAGACACAGACACACACACACACACACACACACACACACACACACACACACACACACACACACACACACACACACACACACACACACACATCACTGTATGTCATATGTGTATCGGTGGGAACGGATGACAAAATTTACAAACGGATGACAAAATCGCATGCACACGAGGACTAGATGTAAAAAAAAAAAAATTAGAATAAAATAAACAAATGCATGCTTATTACATGATCCTCGAAATAAAAGAATAGTAATATGTACTTTAATAAGATACGATAACAATCATATTCATAACACCAGCAAAAGTCCGGATGAGATTATAAACCGATGTTTCGTGTACGAACCTACGCAGAACATCTTGCGCACACTTTCAAACCTGTTCCGCTTTTCCGAAGAGTAGGCCATTGTGCGCCTGTGGTTCCCACAAAATTACAAAACTGCATACACACGGGGACTGGGTGCAAAAAAAGCACATGAGCGCTTTTTCCATTATCCTCGAAATAAAAGAATAAAGTAAAATAAATAAAACAAAAAATACAAACACCAATGTATGCCATATTTGTACTGGTGGGAACGGATGACAAAATTTACAAACGAATGACAAAATGGCATGCACACAGGAACTAAATGTTTTTAAAAAAAAATTAAAAAGAAGAAGAAGAAGAAAAAAAGCACATGCACACTTATTCCATAATCCTTGAAATTAAAGAATGAAGAATTCGTACATAACTAATACACGTTAACAATGTATCATAAGCATATTCCTAACACCACCTTACCTTTTTTTTTGTACAGGTAAGCTGAAAAAAATTCCCGCAGTAGTTAAGTGTGTAGAGCACGCAGACACACAACCCCCACTCTAGGAAGGACCAAGTAGGGAGATGGTAACAAGACTAAACTACCCCCCATCCTAGTTTTGTTTTTGTACCCCTCCCGATCTTATAGTCCCTTTCCTAGATTCTCACATGATACCCTCCTCCTACCACGCTTGCCTAAATAAATACACCCCTTCCCACCTTGACGCAGTCCTGCTGGTCCATGAAAATCCCTCTCAAGCTTGTCAAATCCTCTCCCCCTCCCCCCCCCCCCCCCCCCCCCCCCCCCCCCCCCCCCCCTACGACCCTATCTTGTTTTGTAGCTTTTATGCTTCTCTTGCAGAAACGAAAATAGTTTCTTTAATTATACGTTAAAAAATAACAAAAACTCTTCGCGTATTTTCTCTTGCATAAACAAAATATTTCCTTTCATTATACATTAAAAAAAATAATAATAAACAGTACAAAAGCTCTTGGCGTATTTTCGTCTGTGTTCGAAAACTGCCCTTGTTACTTTCAAGGGGGAAAAATACCTGTGTAGTTCTATACGTCTAGCGAGTTTGAAATCTATGAAGCAGACATTAACTCAGTGCGGTGTTACACTTCCAGTCATCTCTCTCTCTCTCTCTCTCTCTCTCTCTCTCCTCTCCTCTCTCTCTCTCTCCTCTCTCTCATCTCTCTCTCTCTCTCCTCTCCTCTCTCTCTCTCTCTCTTTCACACACACACACACACACACACACACACACCTGCTCGCACGCACACACATGCATACACACCCTGGCATAATCATTAGAACTAGAGTTTAGGTACTGTCACAAACATCAGTTGATAGTGTCAGGCAGTCAGCCTACCCTAAGGAGACTGTATTTGAGGGAGGAAAAAAAACGATCACGAGCTGAAACAACAACTACGACAACATCAGCAGCAAGAAGAGCAACAATGATATCAACAAAATTGCAACAATATGTCTTTCCAAGTGATGTAACAAAATAACCTTCCCTGAATTTAGCCACAATAATGTATGTTCGTAACGACTGACGCACGGAATGTGAGCTGAAATAATAGATTAATCTTATAATTTTTGTTGTTTTCATTTTTTTTCCCGTTCTCTGTCATTTTTTTTTTTGTTTTTTTTTTTTTTCCCTTCCTCATTCCTTTTCTCTTCCTCTTCTATGTCTTTCTTCTTTTTCAAAGTCCTTGTCATTGTCGCCATTATCATTTTAATCATCTTCTTTGACGTCGTCATCATCATCATCACTATCGTTCCTTTCTTATTCTTCTTTTTATGGGGTTTTTCTCTCTTTCTTTTCCGTTCCTTTCTTCTACTTTCTTCTTCTTCTTCTTCCTTCGAACTAAAAGCCGGCTTTGGTCACCGTCTTTAACCTTTGTAGACAAGGTTAAGGTCAAGAATCACGGGTTCGCGGGTCATATGACTGAAACCTCCACCTCCCCTCCCCCTTATACCCGTACCCCCCTCCCACCCCCACCCCACCCCCAAAGAATCCCCCCCCTTCCCCCCCCTTGCTACAGTGCCCGTCTTCAGGAAACGGCTTATCGCGCGCCGGTTTTTTCTTCTTCTTTCCCTTTTCTATCCACCTTCATCATTGTGAAGACATTGTCGACTACAAGGGAGCAAGTTGCTTGAGTATGCACACGGGGACTGGATGTAAAAAAGCACACGAAAAAAATTTTTGGCAGCACACGAGTGCTTATTCCATTATCCTCGAAATAAAAGAATTAAACGATTTTTTTTTTTATTAGTATGAAGTTGCCTGAGGTAGAGTTTGAAGAGGGGGAGGGAAGTGAGAGGGGCAGAGGGGGGGGGAGTCAGACTCGGGATTTGAAGTCTTCAACTGGAAGGTTCTTTCCAGTCTGATTATTAAAGTCCTGGAGAAGAAGGATTTCTGTCTGTATTGAGTTTTGTGGGGACGGGATAACTCGCTCAGTGGTCAGAGCATTCAATTCCCAAGCTAAGATTAAGCAGCATCGAGCGTGGTTACCAGTTGGATGGGTGACCTTTTGCGCGCCTTGGCTTCAGTACAGTCTCAAGGAGAACTTTTCTTTGCTGCAGGCGATCTTTGGGCTGAAAGCGGAGTGGAATTGCTGATTTAGCACCTCAGCTTGCTCTCTTTTTTATTTATTTATTCATTTATTTATTTATTTATTTATTTATTCATTTGTTTTATTTATTTATTTATTTATTTATCTATTTATTTATATTCTTTTATATCGAGGATAATGGAATAAGCACTCATGTGCTTTTTTTTTTTTTTTTACATCCAATCCACGTGTGTATGCAGTTTTGTAGATGTCTTCTGTTCCCACCGGCACGCAATGGCCTTCTCTTACGAAAAGCGGAACAGGATTTAACGTGTGCGCAAGATGTTCTGTATGCGTTCGCACACGGGGCCTTGGTTTATAGTCTCATCCGAAAGACTTTTGCGGAGAGTGGAGTCCGCACTGATGTTAACTCCAGGAGAAAAATCCCCTCGAACGGGAATCGAACCCAGATCGTCAAATTGCGAGCGCAATGTTCTGACCACTAGGCTATCCCGACCCCCTCCTTTGCTCTTGCGACAAATCTGCCGTCTTTCTTTAGAAGTTGTATGACAGTCCCAGCGGAGATCTCCTATTGAGGGACTGTGGTAACAGCAAGTCATCCCGCTTTTGGCGCCCCGGTCACTCTAAAAATAGTACAATTCTTGAAGCAATAGTGCTATGCAAGCATGAGGTGCTAAACAGAAATCTTAGCCATCCGTTGCTGGGGGGGCCCCAGTATCCGACTTTCTTTTCACTGACACTGACTTTCTGTTGTTCAAAATCATGGTTATTATTTAAAAATAAATAATAAATAAATTGTACTAGTTAGTACTAAAAGTGTAGACTACTCTGATTTTACAATGTTTTCCATTTTTGTCACTAGGTATAGAAAGTTAGATTGGGAGTTCATGTTTAACATGCAGATGTATCTTGAGTTTTAAAAAAAACAAAGAAATAAACATTTCCAGGTTTAAACACTGCTGAGGACAGTCTTACACACAGAGACACACACACACACATACACACGCACGCACGCACGCACGCACGCGCGCGTCCGCGCGCGCGCACACACACACACACACACACACACACACACACACAAATGTATACATGTATATATATATATTACTACTATTTGATATTACATACTGTATCATAGTGTATGCCTACACGGCCACAGTCGTACAGAGCAGTTTACACACCTGTAGGTAGTTTACAAAATTCCCAGACACAGATTCTGATCACACACACACACACACACACACACACACACACACACACACACACACACACACACACACATACACACACAACACACACACACACACAGTGCACACACACACACACACACACACACACACACATACACACACACACACACACACACACCACACACACACACACACACACCACACAACTGACTCCACTCTCCCCAAAAATCCTTCGGATGAGACTATTATAAAACTGAGGCCCCGTGTGCGAACGCACGCAGAACGTCTTGCGCACACGTTAAATCCTGTTCCGCTTTTCGTATGACTCACCTTCAAATCATATTCGGAATATGATGACTGACAGCGTCATGATCAAACAACAGTACAAACGTCTGCTTGGTAGCGCCATGCTGGTAGAGTGTTCTCCCCTCATCCAGGTGACGCGTGCGCAGTGAAGGACTTTTTCCGGGATTTTCAAAGTTAGGTCTTCAGTTAAACGTCCTTCCACTAGGCTAAATTGTGATATCAGACAGGAAAGGTGTGTGTGTGTGTGTGTGTGTGTTGTGTGTGTGTGTGTGTGTGTGTGTAATCAAGTTAAGTCAAAATGATCTTTATTGAGGGCTTTATTGAGGGTAAAAGATTAAGTTTACACAACTTTTTTTTTTCATCTTGCCTTCACCAAACAACGAAAAGCAAAACACAAGAAAAAATTAACTCGTAAAAGCAAACATAAAAGTATTTTTTTTTAAACTTCTACGTTAAAAAGAAAAAAATTAGGAAAACAATTGAAAAATCCATACCTCACAGTTTAAGATAAAAAAAGAAAGAAAAGCAAGACAGTACAATACGTGCTTTAATTCAGACAGACAAGTAATGGAGAGAAGAAAAAAAATAGACCAAAGGGTAAGAATAACAATTTTGCAAGCAACCAAATGTACAGTAACCTCCGTGGTAAGGAAAATGCAACATAACCAATTTTGTACCTAAAGGTGTTTCTTCAAAAGTGTCCTAAACGTTGTTTTGAATGAACTTAATTTTTAAAACGGAGGTAGATCATTCCCACAATGTTCTCCCCATGTGAAGAAATGCAGCTACCTTCATTGAAGGTGGGCAAAAACAATCGCATACCCGCGCAAAACCCCACGATTGGTAAACCTCGGACCTCTCTAGCCGAGGAACAACGAAAATAAAATTTCAGCCGAGACCAGATGGCTGTTCTAACCACCTGGCCCCTTTATGTTCACGCTGTAAAAAGGGTCATGCTGAAAGGGTCATGCTGAAAGGGTCATTGCTGAAAGGGTCACGCTGAAAGGGTCATGCTGAAAGGGTCATGCTGAAAGGGTCACGCTGAAAGGGTCACACTGAAAGGGTCATGCTGAAAGGGTCACGCTGAAAGGTCATGCTGAAAGGGTCATGCTGAAAGGGTCATGCTGAAAGGTCACGCTGAAAGGGGCACATGCCAGCCACTAACGATGTATACAACATGTAAGTAATTTTCGGCTGAACAACATGAGATCTCACACACACAAACACACACACACACACACACACACACACACACACACACACACACACACACCACACACCACACACACACACACACAGCACACAACACAACACACACACACACACACACACACACACACACACACCACACACACACACACACACACACACACACACACACAACAGAAATTGCTCACCTTGCCTGGAAACACAGAGCAAAAGGTGGGGGGATAGGGGAATAGGCCTAGTAGGCCTAAAGTGTATGGAAGCGTGATAGACAGTCGGTTATCGTGGGGGGGGAGGGGGGCTTGGGGAATGGGGAGGTGAAGGAGGGGGGAGGGAGAAAGGGAGGTCAGGGGGGGGGGGGCAGAGTTGTTTTTGTTCCAGAGCAGAGCATGTGACATACCTGTTGTGCATTTTCACAAAAATAATGTAGAGACCTCGTGATTCTGACCAAGTCTATACAGGGCATTGTCTGCTCTCAAGCGGAGACACAGCGAGTGTGTGAGTGTGTGTGTGTGTGTGGGAGGGGGGAGGCGGTGGGGAGGGGAGGGGGTTGTACTTTATAAAACCTGGAATCACAAAACAAACTTTAAAAGTATCAACAGTGACCCAGGAGGACGTTAAGCCCTGGATATCCATACAAAGTAAACTTTTGTCATCCGTTTCCCACCGGCATAAAATACCCTACTGTTTCGAAAAAGCAGAACGGGATTTAACGTGTGCGCAAGATGTAGCCTACTGTGTGCGTTCACCACGCAGGATCTCCGGGACCTCGGTGTATAGACCATTGCAAGGACTTACACACACACACACACACACACACACACACACACACACACACAGAGAGAGAGAGAGAGAAGAGAGAAGAGAGAGAGAGAGAGAGAGAGAAGAAGAGAGACGGCCCTCTTGTGACGACTGACGATCTGGACTAACGATATCGGGTAACGCAGACAAGGGAATAATTGCGGACAAGGAAAGTAAATATCGGCATGGAAGGGTTAATTCCCTTGGACTTGTTGCTGTGGGGGTTTTGTTGATTTTTTTTGTGGTGGTGTCAAAATCGTATTTTTTATCAGGAAAAATCGTATTTTCGTATTTAGGGTTAAAAAAAAAAACACGTAAAATACAATAAAATCCTACTGGTAGGCAGGTATGTAGTAATAATAATAATAATAATAATAATAATAATAATAATAATAATAATAATAATAATAATAATAATAATAATAATAATAATAATAACAATAACAACAACAACAATAAATACATGAAACTTTATAGTGCTATATCTTGCAAAAACAAATCAAAGCGTTTGCATTCAACCTATACAGCACACAAGCAATCAATGACAATTAATAGTTTTAGAAAATAGCAAATTTGAATGTTCACACAACACACTCACACACACGCCACAACACCACACCAATACACACCAGATCAATTTTGGTCTGCTCTTATTGCTGATAGTTATGACAAATTTTCATCAAAACTGTATATGTATTGATGATTTGTATGTTGTATGAGTGTATTGCTTGGAATGGATCAAGAAAATTCATAACATTTTTTAAACAAGGTTTTGTCCTGTGTATGGGAAACACAGACTTTTGTAAACAAAGATAGTTTAGGTGGTAACGTCATTAAGGCTTTAAGGAATAATTTTGTAAAGTCATGGTCAAGGAGCTGCAAAAAGTAATAAGCAATTACAAAAAAAATGTTTTAAGAGGGGAAATTACATTAGTGAGTTGCCATATACAATATGGTTTCATTGTTTAGCTTCAGGTGTATTAACCATTCTTTGTCAATTGAAACAAGATGAGTGAACTGCATATCCATGCCCTCTGTAAACAATGTAGCATGAAAATGATAGGAGAATAAGTTTCACTTGATCATGAAATGCCAAAGTTTTCTGATCTTTGGAAGAATGTCCTGCCCTCAGGAATATTAAATTTTGTACCAAGATCTATGTTCACATTTTATATGTTCTCTTCTGATAAAAAAAAAAATGTTATTAAAACTTAGCAAATTTCTAGTTAAGAGTAAAGTTGCATAACATTGATGAAAAGGTGGACTCCATTTCTATTTCTGTGAAATTCTGTGTTGTAAACTATTTTTCTAATGTAAATTATATGTTTACAGTTGATTTTGTTGACTGAAAATCCTTCATGCCCCAAAGGGGTTTAAATGCAAATTAAATCTTGAATCTTGTGCTTCTTTTTGTTGTTTGTTTTTTGTTGTTGCTGTTGTTTGTTTAGTTGTTCTGTTGTTGTTCTTCTTCTTCTTCTTCCTGTGTGTGTGTGTGTGTGTGTGTGTGTGTGGTGTGTGTGTGTGTGTGTGTGTGTGTGTGTGTGTGTGGTGTGTGTGGTGGTGTTGTAAATCATCATTCAGTTCTTTTTTTCTTAATGCTATTAGGGCTTTTTTGTTTTGCTTTGTTTTGTTTTGCCTTTTTAAAAAAAATCTATGAACATTTTTTATGTCATTTGCTATTGATAGTATTCTCCTTATGAATGAAGATATTGGTTAAATGTCTTATGTTGTTTACCCCAAAATATTATGATTTTAATGACTGAATTTTTCATAGATGGTGGTGGGGTGATGTTTTTCAATTGCTTAACTCGTTATGTTTTTCTTGTTTGCAACATACTTATTAGCAACTTTTTGTCATAATCATCATTTTCTTGTTGATTGCTTATTTCAGCTCTGTGTAGGTGTTACATCAATGTCATCAATGTTATGCAACTTTACTCTTAACTAGAAATTCGCTAAGTTTTAATAACATGTTTTTTCTTGGTCACACCACAAACACAAACCTTAGCAAAAACCATCTTGCAAGGAACAGTCGAGGCAAGAGAAAGAAGAGGCCGCCAAAGGAAATCATGGGTTGACAACATCGAAGACTGGACCGCCCAACCCCTGCAAACACCTCCTACTAGCCACACAGATCGTGAAGCAGGAAAAAGATCTCTGTTGCATCTTCTCTCATGTTCCCCCCCCACATCCTTTGGGACATGGGACTGAGTGAGTGATGTGAGTGAGTGATAGAAGTACTTTTTGCTATTTTATTATTGTTTTTCATGTTGTTTTCTGTCTTCATGTTGTTTTTTATCTTCAGTTGGGTTTTGGGGTTGCTGCTTTTTCATTTAGTAGGGGTTTTTTTTTTCATTTTCTTATGTTAAAACGTTAAGGGTTGGGACTGGATGTAAAAAAAAAGCACAAGAGTGCTTATTCATCATCCTCAAAATAAAGAAATTTTGATTTGATTTGTCTTCTTCTTTCTGGTCAAATCCTGAGACAGCAATTTTTGTTATCTGTCTTATGAGCGAAAAAGTGTTGTGCTTGCCGTTAAGCGTGTGACAGGCCAGGCCCAGTGCATCCAACTTCTGCACAGGAGAAATTGTTATCTTTTAAGTCTTTCTGAGACCAGCCACCTTGCACAGTGGTTAGTGCCTTGGATTTCAGAACTGGAAGGTTGCGGGTTCAATTCCCATAAGAATCGTACAGATATTTTGGACTATGCAAGAATTCTTTATGTGGCTGTACTTTTATCCATAGCAAGATTTTCACCAAAAATTTTTTACTTTTAATGTACAAGTAATTTTTTTAATGAAAAAAAACAACAGCCAATGATGAGAAAAGTGTGTCCTATATCATTAAATTATTTTGACAAAGTGTGACATTATTGAGTTATTGCAAATCATTTGCAAAAAGTAATTACACACACTGAGAGAGAGAGAAGAGAGAGAGAAGAGAGAGAGAGAGA
>JASPKP010008834.1:0-5000 GCA_030674155.1 Stramonita haemastoma
TTGTTAATTAGTTGTTAACTCGGGGATTTTTTTATATTGATGTAATCCCTGATATGGTCGAGGATCAGACTGGATGTAAAAAAGAGCACATGAGTGCTTATTTATCATCCTCGAAGTTAATAAAATTGACTTGACTTGACTTGACTTGACATGACTCTCTCCTCTCTCCCCTCTCATCTCTCTCTCTCTCTCTCTCTCTCTCTCTCTCTCTCTCTCTCTCTCTCTCTCTCTCTCTCTCTCTCTCTCTCTCTCTTCTCTCCTCTCTCTCCTCTCTCTCTCTCTCTCTCTCTCTCTCTCCCTCTCCCTCTCCCTCTGCGCTCTATATTCATGGAATATTGTAGCAATGTGATTAGCCACAGTATCGTCATTACAACCAAATCCACAAATCCCATCATCGTGGTTGTTTTAATCGTCGATTTTTGTCATCTTTGTCATCATCATCATCATTAACAGCAGAAGTAGCAGAAACCACAACAGCAACAGTAGTAGTACTAGTAGTATTGTCTCAGTTATGTTATAATCAATGATTATAAAAACAAAATAGTGCAAGTGAGTTTGCTTTGTTTTCTTTAAAGTGACATTATTAGGACTTTAAGGAAATAATCACCCGATATTTCCTTTCCCTTCCTCCACGAAAATGTAATGGCATGCTGGCCATCACCTCTACGGCATGGTAACAATGATTATCATAATCAAAATGATCATCATCATCATCATCATCATCATATATCATCATCAGCAGCAGCAGCAGCAGCAGCAGCATTTTCCAAAAACCATAACAGAATAAAATATCATATCTTAAATGAAAATCAGTAAAAATCAGTCATGAAAAGACAATGTCATTGGCAGGAGTCATTAGCAATTTAACATTAAATATCTTGTTTAAGATCCAGCCTTCAGATTATACTTCCTTGAATTCTTTATTTCCAAAAGGATGAGATGGGGGATGCCAAGGACGTGTCAGTATCAATAACATCCCTGCCTTTCTGGCTAAAAAAAAAAGTCCTCTTTTTCTATGCCCCTCTATTGTTCCTGCCTTGTTCCTTTTCTTCCTGTCACCTCTTTCTTTTGTCTATTTTCTACTGCTTGGTCAAATCTCTTGCTTTTTTACTTTACCCAAGAAAAAATGAAAAGAAAACAATTTTCTTCCATGCCAAAGTCGGATGTGCTGGACCTAATTTGTCAGGCGCTTAACGGCAGCTTAGTGCAACGCATTTTCGCTCATTACACGACAGCAATAGCTGCTGTCTGAACGTTAGAAGAAGAAGAAGAAGAAGAAGAAGAAGAAGAAGAAGAAAGAAGAAGAAGAAGAAGAAGAAGAAGAAGAAGAAGAAGAACAACAACAACAACAACAACAACAACAACAACAACAACAACAACAACAACAAGAACAACAAGAACAAGAACAACAAGAACAACAAGAACAAGAACAAGAACAACAAGAACAACAACAACTAGAACAAGAACAACAACAACAACAACAACAACAACAACAACAACAAGTATTGGCTCTTCCGTCCCGGTGAGTGGAGGATGGGAGGGAGGGGAGGGGGGTACGGGGGATTGGATGGGGGTTCCGGAGGTAGTTAGGAAGTAATGGAATGCAACAGGCAGGTGGCTGGTTGTCAGGTTAAGGTTTTTCCCCCCATTAGCAATAAAGACAGCAGTTTCCTCAGCCAATGTCTGGCACACAAGGAAACCGTCAGCACTCCTATTAGAGTAGAAAACAGAACTTGCGTCCAAAAAAGATGCGTAGTTTGTGTGTGTTTTTGTTTTTGTTTTGTTTGTCTGTTTGTTTGATTGATGCTTTTGTTTGTTTTGTTTGTAGTTTGTTTGCTTGGTTCTTTTTTAGGGGGTAGTTGTTTTTTCACGTGGGAGGTGCTTTTGTTTCTAGATTTTTTGTTTTGTTTATGTTTATTGGTTTTTATTTTTTACTGTTTTCTTTCCTGACCTTTCTTTCTTCCTTTTGTCGTTTTTCTATACCTTCGTTTCTTACTTTCGTTCTTTTTTTTCCACTCCTTCTCTCTGTCTTCCTATCTTTTTATTTTTCATCTGTTTTTTCTCTGTCTTTGCATGTTCTTGGAGATGGGGGGGGGGGGGAGGTTGGCTGGGAGTGTTAATATTATGATAAAATATCTGATTAGAGCTGGAACGAGATGTAGAATAAAAGCTCATAAGCACTCATTCATTTTAAAAAAAAAGGTAAAGGTGTCCCATAAGAACCTATGTGGTCGTAGGGAAGCGAGGTGTCAGAGACCTCAGCTTCTCTAGGGGCCAGCATGTTGAGGGTGGCGCCCATCTACTCCTCTCCCTCGCTGTTTATTCATTACCCTCGATATAAAAGCTTTTTTTTTGCACTTTTGCCCTACCCTGCCCTGACCTGCCCTGACTTGCGCTGCTCTTGTCCTACCTTGCCTTACCTTTCCCTTGCCCCCCCCCCCCCCCCCACCCTGCCCTAACCCTACCCCCACCCTACCTTGTCCTGTCCTACCCTCCCCTTACATATACCCCCAGTGGTCAGAACATTGCGCTCGCAATCTGATGACCCGGGTTCGAATTTCGTTCAAAACTCCACTCTCCCCAGAAGTCCTTCGGATGAGACTATAAACCGAGGCTCCCCTGTACCAACGCACGCAGAATATCTTGCGTAAACGTTAAATTCTGTTCCGCTTTTTTGAAAGAGTAGGCCATTGTGTGCCGGTGGGAACATATGGCAAAATTCACAAAACTGCATACACATGGGGGCTGGGTATAAAAAGCACAAGAGTGCTTATTCCATTATCCTCGCTATAAAAGAATGAATAAGTAAATAAATAATCCTACCTTACCCTACCAGGGGGCGGGATAGCTAAGTGGTCAGAGTGCTCGCTTTCCCCAAGTCAAGTTAAGCAGCGTCGCGCATGGTCACCAGTTGGATGGGTGACCGTTTGCACGCCTTGGCTTCAGTACAGTCCTCCGGCAGTTCACCCAGCTGTAAATGGATACCTGCCCTCTTAAGGGTCATGGAAGGTAAAGCAGCGAGGGAGAGAGAGGAGATGGGTGCCGCCCTCAACATGCTGGGCCCCTAGAGAAGCTGAGGTCTCTGACGCCTCGCTCCCTACGACCACACAGGTTTATGGGCCACCTTTACCTTACCATACCTTACCCTACCTTACCTTACCCTACCTTACCTTTACCCTACCTAACTTTTACCCTACCTTACCTTTGCCCTATCTTACCTTTACCCTACCTTACCTTACCCTACCTTACCTTTACCCTACCTTACCTTTACCCTACCTTACTTTACCCTACCTTACCATTACCCTACCTTACCTTTACCCTACCTTACCTTACCCTACCTTACCTTACCTTACCCTACCTTACCTTTACCCTACCTTACCTGTACCTTACCTTACCTTTACCCTACCTTACATTTACCCTACCTTACCTTTACCCTACCTTACCTTTACCCTACCTTACCTTACCCCGCTCTGCCATACCTTGCCCTGTCCTACCTCGCCCTGCCCTAACCCTCTCTACCCTACCTTACCTTACCTTACCTTACCCTGCCCTGCCCTGCCCTACCCTGCCCTGCCCCATCCTACCCTGCCCTAACCCTAACCCTAACTCTACCCTACCCTACCTCACCTTGCCCTTACCCTTCCTTGCACCTGCCCTGCCTTACTTCACCCACCACTGTCCACCCACGCCAACCTCCCCAACTCCCTCGCCTCCTCCCTCCCTCCCCCCGCCCCCGCACGGGAGGGGAAGAGGAGGATGGGGGAAAGAGGTCAAGAACTGGAATGCCCGGCAAGTAAAGGCTGACACGGGATGCCCAAGTAGCATGCACCAGGGGAGATGAGGAGAGAGGGGGGGGCCTCCTAGTCCACATCCATTCTGCAGGGGGTCGGTCATGAGTTCCTGTGGAAGAGTTTGGAGAGGAAGATAGGGGATAGGTTAGAGGGTCTCTTCATGTCCACTTCTCTCCTCTCCCACGGGCGTCATGATCAGTGGAATGAAAGTTCTTGGAGAGGAATTCTGTATTCACTTAAGTCGTCCTTCTCTCCCCTCCCGCCATGCACAGGGAATGCAAAGTTCCTCAGGGCACCTTTCGTTTTTTTTTCCCTTTTTTTGTTTTTCTCTCCTCTCCCTCCTGTATCTACCTGCCGCCCCTCCCTCGTCGTCCTCTCCTTCTCCTTCTCTCCTGTCTCCTCTGTCTCTCTCTGTCTCTGTATCTCTGTCTCTGTCGTCTCCTCTGTCTGTCTCTGTCTCCTGTCTCTCTGTCTCTCTGTCGTCCTCTGTCTGTCTCTGTCTCTGTCTCTGTCCTCTCTGTCGTCTGTCTCGTCTCGTCTCGTCTTCTCTGTCTTCTCTTCTCGTCGTCTGTCTGTCTCTGTCTGCTCTGCTCTCTTCCTGTCCGTCCGTCCGTCGTCGTCCTCTCGTCCTCTCGTCCTCCTCTCCTCTCCTCTCTCTCTCTCTCTCTCTCTCTCTCTCTCTCTCTCTCCTCTCTCTCTCTCTCTCTCTCCTCTCTCTCTCTCTCTCTCTCTCTCTCTCTCTCTCTCTCTCTCTCTCTCTCTCTCTCTCTCTCTCTCTCTCCTCTCTCTCTCTCTCCTCTCTCTCTCTCTCTCTCTCTCTCTCTCTCTCTCTCCTCTCTCTCTCTCTCTCTCTCTCTCTCTCTCTCTCTCCTCTCCTCTCCTCTCTCTCTCTCTCTCTCTCTCTCTCTCTCTCTCTCTCTCTCTCTCTCTCTCTCTCTCTCTCTCTCTCTCTCTCTCTCCTCTCTCTCCACCTCTCTGTTCTTTTTTCTGTTGAACTTATTTTTGTCTATCATTAACAATACTTCACCTTCGTCTTCACCTTCACCTATCCATCCCATAGTCTATTAAACCGTTTGGGCGTTACTGAAGATTTTGCAACCAGCTTCCTCCACTCCTCTTGTGATTAATACTGGACGATGGCAAAACAAAGAAAAATCTCGGGCAGAGGCGGGATTAATAGAAATATACTAATTGGGCAAAAAGAGAGAA
>JASPKP010008834.1:10000-11069 GCA_030674155.1 Stramonita haemastoma
CTGTTGTTTTGATTGAGAGAAACAGAGCGGGGTGGGAGTGAGGGGGGAGGGAAATATGTTTAGGTAATACAGATATAGGTATATAAAAGTTAATTAGCATATATATATATATATAATATATATATATATATATATATATATATATATAATATTAGCCAGCTTTCTTTTTTAGGACTTGCACTTCTAGCTGCCAGTACAGCACTAATGTTTTTACGGATGTGTATTTCTAATCAAGATTATTTTTGTCTCTAATACTGATCATTCTCATAACACGATGTCAGACCAGCCAATCAGGGATATTCTTCCACTCCTTAAAGAAGACTGGCCATTGAAATCAGAATTAAGTCAGTTAGATCTATAGATCTATATTCATATCGCCTCTGAAATAAGCAGGAACAATCAGAGGTGTCTGCGCATAATTTTAGGGACGGGATAGCTCAGTGGTCAGAACACTCGCTTTCTCCTAGCCAAGGTTAAGAAGCAGCATCGAGCGTGGTTAATAAGTGGATGGGTGACAGCGTTTGAAGAAAAAGACGAAGCAACTAGTTTTAAAGATTAACATGCTCGCCTAGCTTTGAAATTGAATGTCTCTCTCTTGGTCTTCTAAATTTCACCCTGTAGCTTGAATCAAGGTCTTATGCCAAAGACTACAAGCTTTGTGACGTCAAAGTGGTGTGACGTTCACGTGGTTTCTTCCACAATGCTGTGGCCGTCTTTCAAAGGCTAGGGATGTTGATAAAGAAAGAAAGAAGTGGTTGGTGTTAATTGCTGTTTTGATGTGTGTATAACAGCACAATACTTGTATGGGGTCTAAATTTTAACCCCAAAACAGCAGTTGATGAGGCGTGTGTGGTGGGCATGGCAATGAACAATAATGATGGGGTGGTAAGTAAATTATTACCTCCCATGATCAGGACCCTGTCGCAGCGTTGTGTTTCTGAATCAGACACACCTGCGAATTGTGCATCGCTCTTTTTCCTTGGATGGTGGCCGAAATCCCTCCTTTGTATACACTTCGCGTTAACAGTGAAACGTGGTTATGTATGCAACCTCATTATAAAGGCCAAAT
>JASPKP010008835.1:0-10000 GCA_030674155.1 Stramonita haemastoma
TTCTGAACAAACCCAGTAAGTGCACTCCATACAACCCATAAACCCCCATGAAACTCTGCCTGGCTACAACTGACCATCCAGCAGGAAATGAGTCATAGGTGGTTCTGGAATTACCTCAACTGCTGCAGTGGTCCAGCTGTCAAAACTATCGATTACAGACTGCCAGGTCTCAGTGGATGCAGATGCCCTTTTGCCGTCATTCTATATGTACAGCAGCTTTCCCCGCCCATCTCCCTGAAAGTCTATGAATATTCCATAAACGTGTCTAAGCTGTCCACTAAACTTGGCATCCCTGGCAGACCCAGTGCAGTTGCTTTTGGCCGCTAATGAATGATGTACGGCGATTCTTGGACTGTCCCAGAATATGCAAATTTCATGGTAATTTTTGGTAAGCTGTATATGCATGTAGGGAATGACATTTCGTGCATGTCTCAAATTGTTTCGTCGTTTCTATGCTGATTCTGGGAAGATGTGTACGTACTTTGAGAGTGCGAAAGAATCACTGGTGTCATGGCTGCAAAAGATGGGAAGTGTACTTAGATGTAAGCGTTATGTTACGAGTTGCCTGTAGGCAAAACTTTTGTTTGATATGCATGAGTGTGTGCGGACATTACCGTTACTTTGTCCTTCTTATGCATAGTGAACACAGCAACTAAAAGTACGTGAATAGAGTCTTTAAATGTTTGTTGGAGTTTTGTTCTTGTTTTTGTTTGTTTCATTGTTTGGTTTGGTTCTTCTTCTTCATCTTCGTCGAACGCTCAAACAGCAACTATTGTTGTCTGTCATTTGAGCGAAAATGTCTTGCACTGTCGTTAAGTGCCTAACAAGTCAGGCCCAGCGCATCTGACTTTGGTGTTGGAGGGAATGGGTACACTTCAAATCTGTCTGAATAAAAAAAAACGCAGGAGAATGGACCAAGAAGGCAGGATATAGACCAGAATGAGGTAAAAGAAAGATAAGGAACAAGGCAGAAACAAAGAGAGGGATAGAAAAGAGGGAATTCCTTGCACAGAATTTCCAGAAGGTGGGAATGTTATTTACACTAACAGATCACCAGCATCCTTACAGGGGTACAACTGGTTCAAACTATAATGCAAAGTACATTTCAATAGAAAGCATTTTAGCCTATCAGTTATTGTGGACTGTTGTCGTGCCTCACTCACAGATTGTTATTTATGTTAACGATTGAGAATAGTAGCACTTAGGCCTAGATCTCTATATTTGACCTGAAATAGCTTTACGAAATGTTCTTTATTCATGCGATATTGATCAACATAGCGAGTGCGGCATGACCGACAGCAGTCCACTATAACTGATAGGCTAGAATGCTTTCTAGCGAAATATACGTTATTACTACGTAATATACTTTCCCGAAGTGAAAGATTACACAGTAATATAAGCTTAGTCATGTAACCGCAACACAGGACAGCAGTGCCCCATTATATGTCATTACGTGGAATATGACGTGTAGGTCTGTACAGAGAGAGAGAGACAATGCCTGTAGCTCTAAGTCAGACATTTAGCCACTACTACCTTTTCCTATACACAAAAAGCTTTCATGAATTGTACATGAACATGAGCAAGGATGATGACTGTGAGTCAGGCATGGGGAGCATTCCTATGGAGTCAGGCCATTGACATTCATATGAATTTAATCGATATAGGCTAACTGCATAATATATGAGAAGCTACAACATCAAAACAAACAAACCGACAAACAAACAAAACAAACTTCACATCAACAATATTCAGAATTGCATGCACTTGATGTCCAGTGTTTAATATGAATGTGTTTTTTTTAATATCCCAAATGCCATGCTTAACTAAAAAAAAACAAAAACAAACAAAGACGGGAAAATAGATGGGGTATGTGAGGGGGAGGGAGGGGACGGTTGCATCCGCTATTCTTCTGGGCTCTGCCTTTTGCTAATATGTTATCCCTGATATCACAACGTGTAAAAAAACACGATATGAAATCGGTTCTAAAAGTCTGAGTAACCTGAAAGATTCATACACAAATGTGCGAATACAAAGCAGTAACTGGTAAAGGTGTCCCATATCCCTTGCAGTCTTTGTAGATCGAGGTGTCCAACACCTCAGCTTCTCTAGGGGCCAGCATTTTGAGGGCGGCTCCCATCTCCTCTCCCTCGCTGCTTTACCTTCCCTGACCCTAAAGAGGGCAGGTACCCATTTACAGCTGGGTGAACTGGGTGACTGTGCTTAAAGCCAAGGCGCATGAACGATCACGGATCCACGAGGCAACCACTATAGTATGTAGTACCTGATATTACTAGGCCTACATGAAAAAAGCTTAACGTGTATGGAAAGCAATATAGTGGTATTGTAATCTCTTTCAAAAATTAATATTGGTTGCAAAGATGTTATTCTTTAAATGCGACGAACCATCTAAGGTCCTTCATAACACAATATGTTTAATTTAACGTACATTGATTCATGAGATTTAGCCTCAAGTAAACTTTGCTGAAAATTCTTTTAACTTGAAAACACACTACAAAAGTGGAAAAGAGAGCTGTAATATAATGTAACGCACCCTCTGCTACGGGAACAGTGTGAGTTTCTCATGTTAACATTCATGGTGGCTATGAATGGTGTGGTGGATGGAGTACAAAGCAGTTCTAGTACAACTGCATGTATAATGAGGATATAGGCAGTGTTACCACGACAAATAGATGTAGACAATAGCGTAAGCTTAATTAGTGATGCAGCAGACCCTGTTGTGTAACCTAGGAATTATTGGGGAAGTTGGGAGTGCTGGAGAGAAAGAAGTGATATAACACTAGTATATTATGGAACAGTTGTAGTGAATGTACAGAACTGTACACGTAATGCAAGTGAAAACTTTTAAAATATATTTACCTAGAAATAGGCTTCAAGTATGACAATACAATGACTCCACAAAAACAAAAAAAACAGCAATAAAGAAAAGCAAGTCAATTTTATTCTGATAATAAATACCTTAAAAATGTTTTTTGACTTAAATTTATAAAATATACTTTAAAAAAAATTATAATTTTTAAAAGGGGGAAAAAAATTTGTAAAAATTTTTGGGAAAATGGGGGGGCCAAAAAACAAAAAAAATAAAAAAATAAAAAAAACCCGCAATTTGGGGGTAAATTTTTGCTTTCATTTGGGGTTAAAAGCAAAATTTCAAAAAAACCTCTTTTTTTCTTTTTTTTTATTTTATCCCCTTTATCATTTTCATTTTCCCTTTCTATCCTTTACTTAAACTCTTTTATTCACAACCCCAAAACCCCAAACCCCCCACCCCCAAACCCAAAAAACTCTCTCCTCTCTCCCCCCCTCCCCCCCCCTCCCCTTTTCCCCCCCCCCTCCCCCCACCCCCCTCCCCCCGGGGGGTTTTTTTCCCCCCCCCCCCCCCCCCCCCCCCCCCCCTCCCTTTTCCCCCCCCCCCCCACCCACCCCCCCAAAAAACAACCCAAAAAATTTTTCCCCCCCCACCCCCCCCCCCCCCCCCCCCCCCCCCCAAACCCCCAAACCCCGAAAGGGGGGGAAGAAAAGGAAAAGGGGGGGAAAAAAGGGGAAAAAAAAAAAAACAACAACAGACACAACCAAAAACAACCTACAAAAAAGAGAGAGAGAACAGACAGACAGCAAACAGACAGGGCAGAAAACAGACAGAGAGAGAACCCCCCGCCAAAATTTTTCACAAAAATACAAAGAAAAAATTTCCTCTCCCTTTTAAACGTAATGGTAAAATAAACTCTACCCAATGGCCTCGACCCATTTAAAACTTTGCAGTCACAAAAGACTTATTGAAAGTGAAAAAATAAAAAAAGGGAAAAAAAAAAAAAAAAAAAAAAAAAAAATAATTAAAAATTAAAAAAAAATTAAAAATTAAAAAAGGGGGGGGGGCACCTGCGTGTCCCCACTTTGCTCTGTCGCGGGCTGAACCAATCACTTTTTGTCCCCTGTGTTGCCCTTTGGGGGGTCGGGATTTTTGGGCGCTGCGTATGACACGATTGAACGGCCGTTTTGCTGCTGGTGTGTTGTGTGTGTGTTTTTTGGGGGGGGTTTTTTGTGTGTGTGTGTGTGTGTAAAAGCGCGTGGGTGGGGGGGGCCCTTTTTGTTTTTTAAATTTCAAAAGAAAATTTTGGGTTGGTTTGTGGGGGGGGGGGGGGGTTTGGTGTGTGTGTTTGTGGTGTGTGGGTTTGTTTTTGTTGTGTGTGGGTGTGTGAAAGCAAAGTCAAAGTCAAATCAAAGTAAAAGAAAAAATCAAAAATTTTTTTTTTTAGATGCTACAGAATAAAGCATTGGGTGTGTGTGTGTGGTTGTGTGTGTTGTTGTGTTGTGTTGTGTGTGGTGTGTGTGTGTGTGTGTGTGTGTGTGTGTGTTGAAAATTTGTGTGTGTGGTGTGTGTGGGTGTGGTTTTGGTGTTTTTGTGGGGCGGTGTTTTTAAAGGGTTTTGTTGTGGTGGTGGTTTTTTTTATAATTTTTATTTTTTTTTTTTAAATAAAAAAAATTTTTTTAATTTAAATTAATTGAATGGGGGGTTGTGTGTGTGTGTGTTGTGTGTTGGTGTGTGTGTGTGTGTGTTTTGTTGTGGTGTGGGGTTTTTTTTTTTTGTTTTTTTGTTTTTGTTTTTGTTTTTTGAAATAAAGTTTTTTAAATTTTAAAAAAAAAAAAAATCATTTTCCCAAAACCCGGGAGCTAATTTGTTTTTTTTTACAATTTTTAATTTATGGTTTGGGTCCTTTCCCAAAAGGAAAAAATTAAAAAAAAAAGGGGTTTTAAAAAAAAAAAAATGGGGAAAAACCAAAAAAAACAAAAAAATAAAACAAAAAACCCACGGGCACTTCAACCCCTTTTTTAAAGCGTTTTTACTAATTTTTCCCCCCCTTTCTTACCTTCCCTTGCATTTCTGAATGCAAAAAGAGGAGCTATTTGCAAAAAAAAACCCACCCCCCACAACAATTAAGTGAAAACATTGGGGAGCGGGGGGCAGGCCGGCCCCCATTAAATTTTTGGTCCCTCTTTAACATCCCACCCCCCTACATCCGAGTGCAGGCGAAGCCAAACTGGAATGACCCTCACCACTGGGAAAAAAAATCCCACCCTGTAAGAAGGAAAAGATTGTGAAGGGGTAAAAAGGGGGGGGGGGGGGAACAAAGTAAGAGCATTAAAGGTCTTGGAGAATAAGGTGTTGTGGGTTGTGTTGTGTGTTGTGTGTGTGTGTTGTGTTGTGGTGGTTGGGTTGGTGGGTGTGTTGTGTTGGGTTTGTGAGGAGGAATGTGGGGGTGTTGTGGGAGAAGAGGAGAGAGAGGGGAGAAGGAAAGAGAGAGAGAGAGGAGAGAGGAGAGAGAGGAGGGAGGAGGGGAGAGAGAGAGAGGGGAAAAGGGGAATGTGAAGCAATGGTTTTCCCTTCTGGTCGGGATTTGGGTGTTTGGAAATGGGGGGGAAAAACCACAAAGTTTTTTTTTGATTTTTTTTAGTTCCCACCCTTTTTTAAAATTCCCCCCCCCCCCCAAAAAAAAAAAAAAAAAAAAAAACACCCCCCAAAAATTAGAAACCATGGCCCATCAAAAAAATTTTAAAAAAAAAAATTGGGGGGGATTTAAAAAATTTATTTTATTCTTTTTTTTCCCCATTTCTGCTCTCTCCTCTCTCCTCTCCTCTTCCTTTCCCCCTCTCTCTCTCTTCTCTCTTCTCTCTCTTTCTCCTTTATATTTTACTTGTTTTTTTTTTCCCTTTTGCGCTTTAAGAAAGTGACATTTTGTGTTTGTACATGAAACATGTTAGAGCTTCAATTACATTCAAGTTCATGTTTTAAATGGTAAAAGAAATACGCACAGACATCATCACGGAACACAAAATTTCTCTATTTCTTTTGGGAACTGAACCCAAAACCCTCTCACGGTTTATTTGGTCAGCAGGTGAACGTCTTAACCATCCCACACCTTCCTTCTCCAGTTAAGGGCTAAAGTTCATCACGTATCACACTTTTTTTTTAAATTTTAAATCATTTGTAAACTGTTTTTTTAAAAAAGTTGAAGTCTGTCCCGACCCTTTTAAAGGCCCTAATAGGCCGGTGCATATCCGGTTTCTGTGGCGTTAAGCGACTGAGAGTCATAGACTCCCCCCTGGATAGGAACGCCAGTCTATCGCAGGGCAAAACCCCCAACACAAGGTTGGTACCCCATTTTACACCTGGGTGGGGTGAGAAAATAGCCGTAAAGTGCCTTTTCCAAGGGCACAACGCCATAGCCGAAAGCTGGGATCGAACCCGCAACCTTTAGATTACGAGTCCAACGCCCTAACCACTGACTAAAAGCGGGGGCCCTAAACTGTTTTTACCTTTACATAAAATAGGTCACAAGTCCTTTCATTTTTTCCCCACAAAGAAACACCCCTCCCCCACCCCATTTTTTTTATTTTCTCTTATGCTTGTTTGTTCTTTTGTTTGGTAATGTAAAGTAATTTTGTCAATCAGAACCCCAGTGGCCACAATTAAAGCAATTTTCATTGGGGTGACAGATGGATGAAGGAGCAAATCGCCAAGTATGATTCATCGCCTTTATTCACCAAATAGAAAAAAAAAATTTAAAATTTAAAATTTAGTAGTGTGCTTCCGTGTCTAAAAATTGACACTACAGAACCTTTGTTGGGTTTGAAAATGTCAGTGGGACAAATGTCAATAAAAAAAAAATAAAAAAAAATTCCTAACAATAATAACAACGATGTTTGGGAATGGCAGAAGGTTCATGAAGGAAGTGTGGTTTGTTGTTTGTTATTGTGATTGTTTTTGTTGTTTTTTTGCGTTCCCTAGCTTAACTTTGGAGGGTCACCCCGAATATAATGGTAAAGGTTTTCCATAACCTTAGTGGTCGTTTGGGGGGAGGAGGCGTCAGAGGCTTCAGCACCTCTAGGGGCCAGCATATTGAGGGCGGTGTCCATCTCCTCTCCCTCGCTGCTTTACCTTCCCTGACCCTAAAGAGGGTGGTACCCATTTACAGCTGGCTGAACTGGGGGACTGTACAGAAGCCCAAAGGGGCGCAAACGATCCCTCATCCAGTTTGGGAACCACGCTCGATGCTGCTTAACCTTAGCTTGGGGGGAAAGCGGTCTCTTATAGGCTCAGAGATATGATGGTGTAGTTTGTATGGTGTTTTTTTTTACTTTTACCCTTTTTCGGGTTTGTATGGTGAGTTTTGTTGTTTTTTGTTTGTTTTTGTTAGACAATAATGTCATTGTTGGGTTGTTTGTACAATAAGCCACCCCCATAAAAAAAAAGTTCTGTAGAGCACAATATTGTAGAATTTTTGGGTTTGTTTTGTTGTTGTTGTTGTTGTTGTTGTTTTGGGGGGGAGGGTCCTCTCTCTCTCTCTCTCTCTCCTCTCTCTCTCTTTCTCTCTCTCTATCTATCTATCTTCATCTATCCATCTATCTATCTATCTATCTCTCTATCTTATTACATTTTTTTCGAGGTTTTTTTTTTTTCATTTAGGTAAGGAGATCATTCTGAGATTCTTGGGATTTGGGTTGGGTTTTTTTGGGTTTTTTTTATTGTTGTTGTTTGTGTTTTGTATTGGGGTACGTACGTGTGCGTGCGTTTGTATGTGTTGTGACCCCCCATACTTGCTCCTTTCCCCCTTCCATGTCTGTCTGCACTGAAAGGACGCATGGGCCCGAAATCGCTACCCGTAAGGTAAAAATTTGGTTTCGGGGACATGCACCGCGTTCGATTTAAATTAAAAAATTGAGGCTTAATTGCGCCCGGACGGGCATGGCGGCATTGGGTTATTTTTGACTTTGACCTTTGATTCGCCCCCGGGTCCCCCGAAGCGGATCGGAAGCCACACGTGGCGTGTGGGTTTTTTCATTGTGCCAGGCGTGGCGTCGAAATGACGTATGTTTGGGGAGGGGGGGGGGGGGGGGGGGGGGGGGGGAGGGTTAGAGAGAGAGAGAAAAGAATAGGGGGTGTCAGAAATTGTGACGTGATGCTTTGTAATTTATTGTTTGTGTGGTGTGTGTGGGGGGGGGGGGGGGGGGGGGGGGGGGGGGGGGGGGTGTGGTGTGTGTGTGTTTGGGGTTTTGTGTGTTTGTGTGTGTGTGTGTGTGTGTGTTGTGTGTTTTGTGTTTGTGTTGGGTGTGTTGTGCGTGTGTGGTGGTGTGTGTGGTGTGTGTGTGTGTGTGGGGTTGTGTGTTGCTGTCGGTTATTCTCTTGTTGAATGTGTTTGAAATCATCCTCCCCCAAAAAAGGGGATAAAAGGGGAATTAAATTTTGAATCTTGAGAGAAGAATTTTGTGTGTGTGGTGGTTGTTGTGTGTGTGGGGTGTGTGTTGTGTGTGTGTGTGGTGTGTGTGTTGTGGGTTTGTTGTTTGTGTGTGTGTGGTTGTGTTTTTGTGTGTTGTGTGGTGTGTGTTTTTGTGGGGTTGTGTGTGTGTTGGGTGTGTGTGTGTGTGGGTGTGTGTTATTTTTGGGGGTGTATTGTGTTGGTTTTTTCTTGTTAAATTCGTTTGAAACCCTTATACCCCAAAGAGGGGTAAAAGGGAAATTTAAAAATTTTTTAAGGAGAGAGAGAGGGGGAGAGAGAGAAGGGAGAGAGGGGAGAGAGAGAGTTGGTGGTGTGGTTTGTGTGTGTGTGTGTGTTTTTGGGTTGTGTGGGGAGAGAAAAGAGAGAGGGGAAGAGGGGGAGAGGAAGAGAGAGAAAAGAGGGGGAAGAGGGGAGGGAAGAGAGGAGAGAGAGAGAACGAATTCATTTGAGGGGGAGCGTAGTTCTTTTTGGGAGAGAGAGGGGGGGTTTAAATTGATGGTTTTTATCCGTTTGTTGTTGTTTTCAAAACAAGTAATGAGGCATTCAACATTAAAACAGACATTTTAGCGGATATACAATTGTGTTTTTTCTGTAAAAAAAAAAAAAAAAAAAAAGAAAAAAAGACAAAAGGAACAAACCAAACCAAAACAAAAAAAAAACCTTTTAAATTTAAATTAACTACCCACTTCCAAGCAAAAGAAAGAGCGTTTACCCATTGTCCCTTTGTTTGTTCTTTCTTTTTGAGGCCGTTTTCTTACACAACTTTCCCACAACACACAACACACACACACAACACACACCACACACCACACACACCACACCACACACCCACACACCCCAAAACCCACACACAAACGCAAAAAACACACGGCACACAAAAAAAACAACAAAAACCCAAAAAAACAACAACAAAAAACAACAACAAAAAAAAAAACCAAAACAACAAAACAATCAAACAAAAATATTTATCCCTTTTTGCCTTCAAAAATTTCCTAAGCGAAATTTTCCGCTCGGGAGCTTCTTAGGCCTACCCCATTATTACTCCGCAGAAACAAAACCATTTTTGATTTTGTCACAGGTGGGGGCGCGGGGTTTCCCGAACTTTTTCCTTTTATGTTTGAGAGGCTGTAACCTCTCTCCCCTTTTCTCTGCGTGCGTTGCGTTGGGGCCCCGTGGAAAAAAAAAACTTGCAAAGTTCCTGAGATACGGAATGATATGTGAGCACTAGGGAACTACCTTTTCCAGAAACTGCAAAAAGGGGGTGTGTACGGGGGGAAGAGGAGAAGATAGAACAATTTTGTGCTTTTGGAAAAATTGTGTTGTTTTGTTGCTGCCTCAAGGGACATTTTTTTTTTCGTTTTGGCAAAGGGGGGGGGGGGGGTGGGGGGAGGGGGTAGTTTTGGGGGTTTTTTTGCGCTGGTTAGGCTCGTTTTATTTCATATTTTTCGCACGTATTGAGATGGGTTGCAGTAAGATATTGCGTGCATAAAAATGATAGCGTGTGTGTTTTGTTGGGGGTTTGTGTTTGTGTTGTGTGTGTGTGTTTGTGTGTTGTTTGGGGTGTTTGTGTGTGTTGTCGTTTTGTCTTTTCGGGTCTGTCTTTGTTGTGCTGTCTCTGGGGCTGTGTGTAATTTGGTAAACATGATAATAAATTTTAAACCCTTTTTGGTGTTGAATGACTGCCTGTTTTACGGGGCGTGCGGCAC
>JASPKP010008836.1:2500-11067 GCA_030674155.1 Stramonita haemastoma
GTGTTTGCTTGCTGCCATTCCTGTATGTCTGTTTATTTATCTGTCTGACCTCTTCCTGTGTCCGGCTGTCCATGTGTTTGTATACCGGTTGTCTGTCTGCTAACTCACCTGTCTGACCCCTTCATGTCTCTTGCTATCTATATGTTGGCATGTTTAGATGTCTATTTGTTCATTTATCTGTCTGAATCAATTCATATTTTGGTGTCCCCCTGTGTCTGCGTGCTCCATTATCTGTATTTCTGCTAATCCATCTGTCTGACCCCTTCTTCATGTCTGTGTATCACCAAAATCATGCTTGTATGCTTGGTTGTCTTGTTGTCTGCTAATCCATCTGTCTGACCCCTTCTTCATGATTGTCTGTGTATCACCATAATCATGCTTGTATGCTTGGTTGTCTTGTTGTCTGCTAACTCATCTGTCTGACCCCTTCTTCCTGTCTGTGTATCACCATAATCATGCTTGTATGCTTGGTTGTCTTGTTGTCTGCTAACTCATCTGTCTGATCCCTTCTTCATGTCTGTGTATTCTCCTATGTCTGCATGCTCCCTTGTCAGTTTCTCTGTGTATTAGTCTATCTGACCCTTCATGTCTCTGTACCACCCTGTGTCTGCAAGTGTAATCGCCTGTCTGTCTGTCTGTCTGTCTGTCTGTCTGTCTGTCTGTCTGTCTGTCTGTCTCAGTCCTGTTCTTCAGCATCCAGCCTGTCTCTCTCCGTCTGCCTATCTCTGTTTGCAGAGACAGCACTGTGGAGTTACACACGGCCTTTGTCAGTTTTCAAACAGACTGTTCCATTTTTAGCACACTCAAAACAAGACAAAACAAAGCAAAGTAAAACAAAACAAGGCAAAACAAAGTAATGTTATAAATGTACATGATGTAAATAGTCATATTGAGATCAGAAATGCATATCATACTGCACAACTTGTTTGGGGTATAAACACGTACATTATGCAAATCAAGTACGTTATTGATGATTCAAACGTACTTCATGTCGATGAAATGTGTCAGTAAATGTATAGATGTATTTCATGTTAGCCGAATGAGTCACTGATGTTATACACGTATGTCATGTTGAGGAAATAATTATGTCAGTAATGTTATAAACGTATTTTATGTCGGTGAAACATGTCAATGACGTTATAGATGTATTACATGGTGTTGAAATGTGTCAGTGATGTTATAAATACATTTGTTGTCGGTGAAATTGTCAGTGACGTTACAAACGTATCTGTAGTCTATGAAAAGTCTCAGTGATGTTATAGACGCATCTCATGTAGATGAAATATGTCAGTAATGTTATTAACGCTTTTTGTGTCGGTGAAATCTGTCAATGAGGCCATAAATGTACACTATGTCCATGGAATATGTCATTGACGTTATATATGTACTTCATGTTGAAAAATAATGTGTCAGTAATTTTATAAGCCTTCATTATTTTAATGAAATGAGTCAGTAATTCTCCTTCTTCATTTGAACACTCAGATGGTAACTATTTCTGTTTGTCATATGATCAAAAATGTGTCGATACTACAAACCTACACTGTGCAGACCACATGTGTCAGTGATGCTACAAACCTACACTGTGCAGACCACATGTGTCAGTGATGCTATAAACTTACACTGTGCTGACCACATGTGTCAGTGATGCTATAAACTTACACTATGCTGACCACATGTGTCAATGATGCTATAAACTTACACTGTGCTGACCACATGTGTCAATGATGCTATGAACATACACTGTGCTGACCACATGTGTCAACGATGCTATGAACACACACAGTGCTGACTACATTATTGTGTCAGTGATGTTATGAACATGTATTGTGTAGATGACTTGTATCAGTGATACTATAAACATTTATTAGACTAATGACATCAGTGATGCTATGAACATACACTGTGCTGAAGATTGCTTGTATCAGTGATGCTATAAACATACTTTATGCTAATGACATGTGTCAGCAATGCTAGAAACATACATGATATGTTAAGTACAATTTCACATTGTGCTGCATGAACTATGCCAGTGATGCAATAACCATGCATGACGTCACTCATGTCCAAGGTCACCCAAGGCAGAGAGCAGAGCAGAGCCCCAGTCACAGTGTCCGCTGTCTGATGTCTATGAACTGACGGAGGACAGGTCACCACGTCACACCACAGGTAGGGAGAGAGTGGGGGATGGGAGGGAGGGCAGTGATAAAGTAACCAGTATACTGTGTAGTGATATAGTAACCAGTACACCCTGCAGTGATATAGTAACCAGTACACCGTGCAGTGATATAGTAACCAGTATACTGTGTAGTGACATAGTAACCAGTATACTGTGTAGTGATATAGTAACCAGTATACTGTGTAGTGATATAGTAACCAGTATACTGTGTAGTGATATAGTAACCAGTATACTGTGTAGTGATATAGTAACCAGTATACTGTGTAGTGATATAGTAACCAGTATACTGTGTAGTGATATAGTAACCAGTAACTGATGTCTTTTGAACTGACGGAGGGCGGGTCACCACGTCACACCACAGGTAACGAGGGTGGGGGGAGGGAGCAGCACGGAGAGAGAGGGGGGATTATAGTGGGGAAAGGAGATGAATAATTCTGGTTAAAATGTTTTAAAATAGACAAAATTTACATTCACAAAAAAGGAATCACCAAACTGTCAACGAACACATTAAATAGACATACCTGAAGTAAGACAACCAAATACACTGTGTAGTAAATTAAGACTTGAAATACATTAAAGTAGAGGAACCATCATACAGTAAACTATAGCAATCAACATACAGTGAAATCAGAGGAGTCAACACACAGTAAAATCAGAGGAATCAACAAACAGTGAAATCAGAGCAATCAACATACAGTGAAATAGAGCAATCAACATACAGTGAAATCAGAGGAATCAACACACAGTGAAATAAATAAGTGTACTGTGAAGTATAGAAATATGTATTTTGTGCAGTGATAAAAACTAAGATAAAGTGCAGTGATATAGGAATAAATATATTTGGTAGTGATATAGGAATCAGTATAGTGTGTACTAATATAGGAATCAGTGTACTGTGTAGTGATATATGAATCAGTATAGAGTGTACTAATATAGGAATCAGTGTACTGTGTAGTGATATAGGAATCAGTATAGTGTGTAGCGATATAGGAATCAGTGTACCGTGTAGTGATATAGGAATCAGTATAGTGTGTAATAATATAGGAATCAGTGTACCGTGTAGTGATATAGGAATCAGTATAATGTGTAGCGATATAGGAATCAGTATAATGTGTAGCGATATAGGAATCAGAATACTGTGTAGTGATATAGGAATCAATATAATGTGTAGCTATATAGGAATCAGTATAATGTGTAGCGATAAAGGAATCAGTATAATGTGTAGTGATATAGGAATCAGTGTACTGTGCTTTGATATAGGAAAAAAGTATATTTAGTATTTTTGTTTCCATTTATGTGCACCATTTGTGTGATTGTGTGTTGTGTGTGTGTGTCTGTGTGTGTCTGTGTATGTTGGTGTGTGTCTGTGTGTCTGTGTGTGTCTTTGTGTGTGTGTGTGTGTCTTGCGTGTGTTGTGTTTGTGTGTGTGTGTGTGTGTGTGTGTGTGTGTGTGTGTGTGTGTGTGTGTGTGTGTGTGTGTGTGTGTGTGTACAGAAGAACAGCCCTCCTCTGTGTACTCATCTCTGCAGACCAGTGACATAGGAGTTCCCTCTGTCTACAGTCAGGTCACTAACCATCACAGTGTTGGAGCTCATCTTCCTCAGGGTGTGTGCTCTCTCTCTCTCTCTCTCTCTCTCTCTCTCTCCTCTCTCTCTCTCTCTCTCTCTCTCTCTCTCTCCCTCTCTCCTCTCTCTCTCTCTCTCTCTCTCTCTCTCCTCTCTCTCTCTCTCTCTCTCTCTCTCTCTCCCCCCTCTCTCTCTTCTTTATTTGCTTGCAAGACAATAGTTCTTTTATCTACCTCAAGTCTTACCATCTGGTTCTCTCTGAGATGGAAAAGAAAACTTTCTTTTTGTTTTCTATTAGTAGATCATGAATACGCAGGACTCAGTCAACGTATGCAGATTGTTCAAGGTAGACTACTATGCACCTTTAGCAGTCTGCTATCCCGAAATTATGGAGCAGATTGTGAAAACAGACTACGAATATTGTAATATTGTCATGCATGATGGACCTCATCAATAACAAGACAGTGCAATATTCAGTCTGCAATCATCCCACCACCCTACGTTCCACTCATTCAGCTTAAATGGCGACAGAGTGGACTACAAAATGTAGCCAGAGACAGGCGAAAGGCTGCCTCCACAGGCCAGATTTAGTGCAAGAGAATTGTTAGATTATGTTTCAACCCTTCAGGCCTGCTCAAAGCATTGTTCCCCTGTCCATAGTATGACACAGGTAAGAGCGTGACATTTCTTTCCTTGACCCATCCTTAACGTCACTGGACAGTCCCTGTTCTATGGGAAATCTTTATGTGTGGTTTATTCTGGTGACCATCATCCTAAGGCCAACTGACAGTCCTTCTATGGGGAATTTTACAGGTGTGGTTACTTCTGCTGACCAGCCTCTACTCACAATGACGTCAGTCCTATGTCAGTGACAGTGTCAGAGGGTGAACTGTGACTGAAGAGCGACAGCGCAATACAACAGGACCAGTAGTAACAGATAAAAGCTAAGCCATTTCTGAAAAGAAATGCTGTGACACAGCAGGCACAACCGGTGTATACAGACAGATCACAACGTTGCAGAAAATGTGACAGAGGAAATGAACATTTATAAAAAAGCAGAGTTCGTGTAGAAGACATGACCTCAGTCAGTGTAGAAGACATGACCTCAGTCAGTGTAGAAGACATGACCTCAGTGCAGAAGACATGACCTCAGTCAGTGCAGAAGACATGACCTCTGTGCAGAAGACATGACCTCAGTCAGTGCAGAAGACATGACCTCAGTGCAGAAGACATGACCTCAGTGCAGAAGACATGACCTCAGTGCAGAAGACATGACCTCAGTCAGTGTAGAAGACATGACTTCAGTCAGTGCAGAAGACATGACCTCAGTGCAGAAGACATGACCTCAGTGCAGAAGACATGACCTCAGTGCAAAAGACTCAGTGCAGAAGACATGACCTCAGTGCAGAAGACATGACCTCAGTCAGTGCAGAAGACATGACCTCAGTGTAGAAGACATGACTTCAGTCAGTGCAGAAGACATGACCTCTGTGCAGAGGACATGACCTCAGTGCAGAAGACATGACCTCAGTCTGTGCAGAGGACATGACCTCAGTGCAGAAGACATGACCTCAGTGCAGAAGACATGACCTCAGTGCAGAAGACATGACTCAGTGCAGAAGACTCAGTGCAGAAGACATGACCTCAGTCAGTGCAGAAGACATGACCTCGGTCAGTGCAGAAAACATGACCTCAGTGCAGAAGACATGACTCAGTCAGGGCAGAAGACATGACCTCAGTCAGGGCAGAAGACATGACCTCAGTCAGTGCAGAAGACATGACCTCAGTCAGGCAGAAGACATGACCTCAGTCAGTGCAGAAGACATGACCTCAGTCAGTGCAGAAGACATGACCTCAGTCATTCTGTCCTCACATTTCACCTAGTGTTATTTTCCAGTGATGGCTACAAGTAAATACGAGACACAGTCAGCAACCTGTAAATTGACAGAGACTGATTCAGTAATGCTTCAGAGCACAAGAGAAAGACAGACTGACAAACAAACAGACAAACAGACAAGCAGACAGACAGACAGACAAACAAACAGACAAGCACACAGACAGACAGACAGACAGAAAAACAGCCAGCCAGACAGACAAGCAGACAGACGGACAGACAAACAGACAAGCACACAGACAGACAGACAGATATATACAAACAGACAAATAGACAAGCACACAGACAAGCAGACAGATATACAGACAGACTGACAAACAAACAGACAAGCACACAGACAGACAGACAGACAGACAGACAGACAGACAGACAGAGGGCTACAGTGACAGACCTGTGAAGCCCAACATTTTTCTCCTGTAATCCTTCTTCGCCTGGGATACATCAAGTCCCTGCATTGAGAAGGTGACAACGAGAGTACTCCATTACTATCAGTATCTATGTACAATTTTCCTCTAATTGTTCTGTGTTGTCTTGGTCTGTCTTTTTCAGTATATTCTTTTATCTCACCTCGACAAAAATTCAACATAACATGTTTTCAGCAATATATTGTGTCTCCTTAGAGGTCATAACAAATTCTTTTTCTATCTTCCAATGATGTAGACTCAGACCAAACTTTTCATCAGTTTTTGTTGTAAACAAAATACAAAGGCGTACATCAGCAGTTGCTATGCTATGGACTGGTGTTTGAGATTGTCTTCATTGATAACAGGTTATGTTCACTCCAAAAGCAGCCGTACACTCAACCTGCCATGGTGACTCCCAAGTGTAGACTAATAGACAAAACATGGAGCATATTTCTTGTGTTTTCTTGGATGTTAAGTGGGGGAATGCTCAACAACCATCTGGTGTTAGCAGAGCTTTGTTTCGGGTCATTAGACTGTTTGAAGGTATTGCATTCTTATTCAGTGTGATAATAATCAACAACATGTCCATTATTGATCCATGTGTTATTTGCAGACCCTGTGCACAAGAACAGTGGAGCAGAGAAGACAGCTGTGTATGTCAACTTGCCTGCCAAAGCCTGAGTCCCATCACCTGACATGACGTTGTTTACCACTGGCAACATCAGACACACCACGAACGTCATGGATCAACTGACAACACCAGATACACCACACACGTCATGGATCAACTGACAACATCAGATGCACCACACACGTCATGGATCAACTGACAACATCAGATACACCGCACACGTCATGGATCATCTGACAACACCAGATACACCACACATGTCATGGATCAACTGACAACACCAGATATACACCACACGCGTCATGGTTAAACTGACAACACCATACACGTCATGGATCAAGTGGCAACATCAAATATACTACACACGTCATGGATCAGTGACACAACCAGATACACCACACACGTCATGGATCAGTGACACCACCAGATACACCACAGACGTCGTGGATCAGTGACACCACCAGATACACCACACACGTCATGGATCAACTGACAACACCAGATGCATCACACACGTCATGGATCAGTGACAACACCAGATACACCACACACGTCATGAATCAACTGACAACACCAGATACACCACACACGTCATGGATCAACTGAAAATACCAGATACACCACACACGTCATTGATCCAGTGACAAAACCAGATGTGTCACACAGGTCATGGATCATCCCAGAACACCAGATACACTACATACGTCATGGACAGGATTGTGTCAGAAGATGACTTTGGGCTGTTAATCTAAGCTGTTGTTAATATTAGTTCTTCGGGTTTTGTTGGTGGTGGTGGTGGTGGTTGTTTGAGTAGGTAGCTTCTGTTTGCTTAGTTCGGGTTTTACCTTAGTTGCTGCGTCTCTCATTTTGTACTCTGTTTATGAAAGCAGCTTCGTTATCTTATTTTTACTTCATCCATGCAGTATTGTATTCTTAAGGCTTTATGTCTCTTGTAAATATCCCATCAAAGCATGGTATTTATTCCTTTGACTTGTCTATTCTTACAGCCCATGTCTCTACACTTGTCCGTCATATGGCCCATTGACATTGAACATGTTGTTTAGATAAAGCACTCCTCTTTTGCCCCTGACTTTTCTGTTCTACTTTGTTGTTGTTGTATGAATACTGGACTAGCACCCTGGAAAGCTGCCTAAAGTATGTACTTTAACACCAATCTTTCTGAGACTGGCTATGAGATTGTAAGTACACACAAATGACAGGTCAGCATGTTTGACAATTTTAAGCACTTCGCCACATAGGCATCCATACTTCACATATCCTGCATTCTTCAAACTCACGTCTATTGTGAATATTCCATCAAAGCATGGTAGTTATTCCATTAACCTGTCCGTTTTTACTGCCAGTCTCTCTGTAGTTTCCTATCATATAGCCCATTGACATTGAACATGTTGTTTAGATAACACACTCTTCTTTTGCCCCTGGTTATTCTGTACTATTTTGTTGTTGTTGCACGACTACCAGACTAGCACCCTGGAAAGCAGATTAAATAAATCCTTCTTGGATTGACTATGTGATAGTAAGTACACGCCAATGACGGGTTTGCATATTTGTCTCTTTTTAAGCACTTCGCCATATTCGCAGATATATATCTTCAAATATCTTATTCTCTTTCAAATCAGAGTGCAAGTTGTTATGCTTAGAAACATCATATCTGAAAACAATGAGAACACAGCATTTTGAAAGTATAACAACAGTTTCGTGTGACCATTCATGCATAGGTGTAATCATTAACTCACAACCCTGATTCCTGGGTCAAAACTTTGATATTGTTGGCATCACAATACTGAAAAATCAATGACAGGACCAGCCTTGACATGGCAGTGTTGCTGCAAAAGGATGAAGGCAGACCAGCCTGGAGAACACTGTTACCCAATGC
>JASPKP010008837.1:0-11067 GCA_030674155.1 Stramonita haemastoma
ACAGCCGTAGCCCAAGAATCCTTTTGAAAAATTTAGAATGGCACTGATTTTAAAAAAATGAATTACCGACGTCCAATTTCCCAGGCATTCCCTTCTCAAAGAGAAAACAACCCCACTTCAGTAATCTAAAGCGAAGCGCCAAACTTTTCAGGTTTAAATTAATAGTCTCACCCGCGGGAATTCATGCTTTTCGAAAAATTCTTTTGTGTGTAGCAGTGTTGTGTTTTGGTTGTGTGTGTGTGTTGTGTGGGGGTTGGTGTGTGGGTGTGTTGTGTGGTGTGTGTGTGTGTGAAGGACTTTTTGGGGTCTTTCATTGTTTGCTATATCCTGCCTTGCCTTTAAAAACCCTTTTGTTTTTTTTCCCAAAAAGGGTTCTTATTTTTTTTCTTTATTTTTGTACATAAAGTAGATGAAACAGCCTTTTTAAATACCCCCATGCCAAAGAACCATTGCTTGATTCCTGGCATCTGTATAAAAAGTGACCTGGGTTTTATTTCGAAAGGTAAAAAAAAATGCAATAAAAATTTGTTGCTAAACCCTAGGCACGGTACATCGATCCCACAATAAAAAAAAGCGTTTTTTTTTCAGTAGAGCCCCCCCCCCTCCCACCAAGACCCCTCGCTTTGTGGCTACTGTTGTAGTGTAGTTTTTATAAAGGATACATTCCTTTTAACTTTCTTATGCGAGTTGTACAGGTTTTTGATACGGGTAGCTACATTTTATTTCAGAAAAAATCTTATCGACAATTATGGGGTTGGGTATAAATAAGCTGTACTTGATGGTGCTTTTCCCTTGCGGTTTTTCTCAAAACTAAGAATCATTTTTTTTTTTTTTTTTTTTTTTTTTTTTTTTTTTTTTTGAAAAAGTTTATACTGAAAATCCCAAAAATATAAATTAATATATATAAATATATATAAAATAAAAATATATATAATATTAAAAAAATTATATATACCAAACACACAGTTTTTTAGAAAAAAAATTTTTTTAAAGTACAGATGATCTGGGCGAAAATTTTTTCCAATGCTCATATTTTTTTCCACTATTGAGATCGAAAATCTTTTTCCCTGCTTTTCCCAGCAGTAGCTTAAGCAAATTCAAAAAGACTTTTATAAATAAAGAAATTATAATATCCTTTTAAAAGTCAACCAATCCTTAGATAATGATGTCTACAAGTTACAGCATCGCAAATTTAGGCTTAAGCTTTTTTTTTTTTTTGTTTTTTTTAATAATCCAAATGATAGCAACATTTGCAAAAAACCCAAAATATACTACTTTCCCAATTTTTAAAAAACTTTCCAAATTGAATTAATTGTATACATTAAGTATTCAAACATTAAAATGTACATTGCACTCAAAATATTTGAACATTGAAAGACCAATTTATAATTTTTACCAAAAGAAACAAAAAAAAACAACAACAACAAAACAACAACAACAAAACAAAAACAAAAAAAACAGAACAAAAAACAAACAAAAAAAAAACAAAAACAAAAACACACACAACAATTTTTTACTTTTTTTTTGCATAAAAGGGTTTAACAATTTGCAAATATTTAAGTAGGGATAAACAGATAAAACCCAAAACAAACATCGGGAAAAAAAAAAAGAAAAAAGAGAGAGTACCCAGATTACTTTTCGAGAATCCCCCCAATTTAATTTTTTCAGTTGATTTACAAAATAACAATGTAGCGATGCTACGTATTACACAAAAAAAAAATGCGAAAACACAAAAAACAAACAAACAAACAAAAAACCAGTTTCTTCAAAAGTTCTACCCACATCAAATAGTTGTTTTTAATGTTTCCATTTAGCTGCAAATACACTTAAGTCATGTTGTTTTGGCAATATATTCTTTAATTTTATATTTTTTGTCATATACTTCTAAAAACCGAAAACATAGTCCGCTTTTTGTACTCTACTTTGTTAAAAAAAATTTTTGCAGTGATTAGTATTTCGTCTATATTTCACCTCCTTTTGACGAAACAAATCCAAATAAAATCTTTTCTTTTGACAGCCAAACCCATGGTATTGGCACAATTTTTAAAGAAATTTTTTGGCAATTCCCAAAAATAAGTAGTTTTGCTGCAACAAGAATAAGGGTCAACAGTTTCTTTCCAGAAGACAGGGGGCTTTATCATTTCAACAATTTTTCTTTTTTTCAAGAAATTATTTTAGCTAAATTTTGTGGATCAGTCGTATCGGAACCTTTCTTTTTAAATTTTTTTTTTATTTTATGCCCTTGTAAAAAAACCTTTTATCCAGAAAAATCCCTTGGGTATTGTTTTTTTTCCATTTGTCACAACACTTTGGAGAAGTTTACTGAAACCAAATATCATAATAAGGGCGGTTCCCTTTTTTAAAAGTCAAAATCAAGTTCAAAGCCTTTTGGAGGTTTTTTTGATGTATTAAACCAATAAAAACCCGTTGACAAAACCCTTTTAATTGCTTAACACAGCCTAGATTGTAATAACATTTGTCCGAATCATTTTCTCCTTAAAAAGGTCGTACTCAAAAAAATTCCTTTTTCGTCAACTAAATTGCAATTCGAAAAATTCCTTTTTTATCCAATTTCCTTTCATGAAAAAAGTTTTTACCCCAAATTTAATATTTCATTATAAAATATGTTTTCAGCCAAAAGATCTTTAGATTAACAAATTTTTACTTTCCTGCCAAACATTTTGTATGCGTGGAATGTGTCAAACCAAATGGTTTTAAACATTTTTTTCTAAGGGTATAAATAACTATATTTGCCAGACTTTGACAAAATCAAATCACTTAAATTTAGGGAACTCCATTTAGGATTTTTATTTTAAGTTTTTCTATCCATAATTTTAACCCCATAGTAAAATGTTTTAGAGATGGTATTCCCAATCCTCCATGTTTTAATGTTTTGCCCCTGGGGTTTTTTTCTCGAGATTTTGTCTGTTTTTTTTTCCACACAAAATTTAAAACACAATTTCTGAAGCATACTATATAATCATTTGGGATTGGGTAACAGGATCCAAGATATATCAGTTTAGATAAATTAAAGTTTTTAGCACTGCACCAACCAAAGGGTTAATACCCCTTTTTTTATCCAATTTTGAAAAAAGTTCTTACTTCTGAAATTTTTTTGTTAAAAAATTTAGTTTTTCACATTCTGACAAATCCGGGGTAAACCATATTCCAATTCTTGAACTGTTTGGGGTTCCACTAACTTTAAATGGGTCATAAACCTTACATCAGAAAAGGTTTGCTCCCAAGCCATATTCTTTTGTTTTCCTGTATTCATAAAAAGTCCTTTTTACATTTCCGAATAATTTTAAATTTCAGGGTCTGTTAAAAGATATGCTGTCCCCTTTATTTATCAGCTTGTTTTCAGCAAACTTGAAAATTTGTTTCTGTATTTATTAACAAAAAAATACCTTTTATGTTTGGGTGTTCTTTTTATCAAATTTGCCAAAATTTCTGCCGGAGAATAAAAGGTATGGAGAATTGGGTCACCCTGTCTGCCTCCTCTGTGTATATTAAACCAGAGAACACTGTCCATTGACTATTATTTGTAGATTTAATATTTCTATAAAAATTTTTGAAACCAACGAAGTAAACTTTCCAAACCCAAATGATTTAAATACTTTTAAAATAAACCCAACTTAAAGATCGAAAGCCTTTTCAAAACAATAAAATTAACATCCCTGGAATTTTTCTTTTTTTAGGTAGCTCATTAGATCATACCAAACAATTTTAAAAACAATCTTATATTACTCCAAAAATCATGTTTAAACCAATGCAAAAAAAATTTTTAGCCTGACAGTTTAGAAATATGTTGTGTGTTTGTGTGTTTGTGTTTTTTTGTTGTGTGTGTGTGTGGGGGTTGCGTGTGTATGTGCGCGCGCGGCGTGCGTGTGCGTGTGTTAAATGCTACCAACCATTTGTTACGTCCAGTCCCGCAGTATTTTGTAGACCTCAGAAAGTACACATAAACCAAAAAACAAAACCCAAGTGAGACGTTGCCCCAGACAAAAGCTTCGTTTATGTACAGACTTTCTACGGGTTAAGGACTGCTTTCATGTTTCCGTGCTTTTTTGCTGCAGGAAATCTGACGCTTTGTTAGCTTTTGTCTGCACTGCAGTAAAGGGCACTTTGGGTTGGGAAAAGGGAAAGTCTCTTTTATGCAGACCCCAGACTTGATTGCTCCCTTGCCTGCTTCCACAACCCCCCGCCCCCCCCCCCCCCTCCCCCCACTTTTCCCTCTGTACAGGTTTTTGCGTGTTTTTTATCTGGCATTTTATGCCAAAGTGGAATTGAAAAGATAATGTTTTGGTGGTTATGGGGATTTATAAAGAGACTGAACATGGAATCACAAAGTGTCTAAAAAGTTAGGGGTCACTTTTTTAAAAATAGGTGGGTGGGGGAAAAAAGAACAAAAAAAAAACAAAGGGTGAGAGAGAAGAGGAGAGAAGAGAGGAGAGAGGGGAGGAGAAGAGAGAAGGGGAGAAAGAGAGAGAGAGATGGCTTCGGAAAGAAACTCGTCGAAATCTCTTTGCAGCCCTGCACTGATTTTTTTTTCTCTTTGAAATCGGGCCCAGGGTTGCATATAACTTTTGTGATAGTTTAAAAACTTTAAATTTTTGAAAACGTTTTAAAACTTAAAAATTTCAAGGTAACCACTCAAAACAAATTGGGTAAAATTTATGGGAAAGTACGAACAATGATCTTACGAAGAAACGACACGCGGAACAATTGTTTTTAGTGAGCAGAGACATTTGGGCCCGCAAAGTTATGAAAAATCTCGTAAGCCTTTGACAGTCTTTTGAAAAACCAATGAGACAGTTACTGTTTATTTAGAAAAGGGTTTTCCGCTAGTATAATATGAACTAGATTAACGGTGGAAGTTACTTTGTTTTTTATTTTTACTTTTTTTTTGTGGTTTTTGCTGAAATGGAAATTTAAATACTTCATTGTCAATGCTTTAAAACCCACTTGAGAGGGGGTTTTTATCAATGAAGAAAAAGAGACTTCATTCCAATCCAGCCCTTTTTGGGATCAGTTTGAACTGGGTCCCGTCACGCAGAACACTGAGCACACGTTATTAAAACCCTTCCCGCATTCAAAAATGGGCCCTTTTGTCCCGGGGAACGACTGACACAATTTTTACATAAAGGGCATGACCACGGGGGTGTAAATTTTAAACATACCCTTAAGGCGAATGCAGCCACCTTAATGGTAAAAAGGGTCGCATATCGAAAATTTCCCCTTTGGGCCCCTCTGGTTTAAGCCAAGAAACGGAAAAAAGAAACCTTTCTGGAAATTTCTCTCTCCTTGCCTCAACGCCTCGCAAATTTTAACCCTTGTTCTTCACTTGCCCTTTTCTTCCCACCCCAATTCAACTTTCTCTTTCTCCACTTATTTTCGTCTTGCCAAAAATTTACTATTTTCTGTTTTTAGTTACACCCCCACTCCCCTCCCCCCCCTTGTCCTTAACCTTCCTCTTTATCCTCAACTCGATCCCCAATTCTCATTTTATTACCTTAATATGCTTACTTTTTTTAGACTTGTATTTGTTTTTTCAACTTCTTAAATTGATCGTACTCATTGTTCTTGCCTTCCCCTTCCTTTTCTTCATTTTATTTTCGGATGAAAAAAAAAGGGGTGACGGGGTTTTTTACCACTACAGCAGAGAGGAAGTACCCTGTGCCACCATGACAACAGTGTCGTTCCACAAAAATCTGGAACATTTTTATCTTTTCGGAATGTCATCACAGCCCGTTGAGAGTTGGAAAATGGAAAACCAGGTCACTGTATATTTTAAAATTTAAAAATCAATTTTAAAACAAGTCGAGCATTTTTTTTGGGCTAAAGATCACCATGTTTGCAACTTTTTCGACACAAACTGCTTAAAACTCATCGACATGGCGTAAGGAAAGTTTATTATATAATTTATAGAAATTCTTCGCAAAAGTTAATTGTCTTTAGTTGCCTGGGTTTGTCTTTAGGGTTGACCAGGCGCTAAAAGCAAGGACTTTTAATTTTGGTTTTATAGCCCTTTTTAATTTTGTAGATGTTCACAGTTTTATTCGGAGTTTTAACATTTGACGAGGGACAGCCTCGAAAAGGCCTCTGTGGTGGGCGGGGCGTAAACAACAGATTGGATTGGACTGGCATTCAGGGCACCGCTTTTGTTTATTTTTTTAGTGTTACCCTACTCTGAAACCCACTGAACTGATCTTGATGAAACCCATCCCCTTATGCTAAACTCATTTCTCATTCATCAAAAGATGTTCACACGGAAACAACAAAAGGCCTCTCCCATTTTTTTAGTGCCCCTTAAAACCTTTCTTTGTTTCTGAAAGCCGGGTGAAGGGGATCATCCATACGCTTGGGGCCTACAACAAGATTAACTATGCTTTTCTCTTTCAGCAGATTCTTTTCCCCAAAGCAGAGATTCCGAAAGGAACACAAGACCTGAAAAAGTTTTCACAACAGAAAACTAGCATTTACAGTAAAAGGATTTCGGTGGTAGCTTTGGGGGTCAAAATTAATCATGACAAAATACACTCACGCCAAAAATTGGCGCCCTTGCTTCTGAAATGGCTACCCCTAAACTGCATGACACAAAACCCCAAGCCACATCAAAAGCCACGCTTTCCCCAAAACTCGACATGATCAGACCGTTTTATCCTTCCCTTGGGGTCCCCCCACAGAGTAAGTCTCCCCTTGTTGGGTGACAGACCGCGGCTACAGAAAACAGCAAATTTTTTTCAAGGGAAGGACAACTTCTGTGTCAGGGTGGGGGCGGAACATTGCGTCCCTTTCCCCCTTTTTTTTCCCGGGCGCAAAAAATCTAATCTCGACAAACAACCGGATTCCTGCCAAGAAGGAATGGAGAGGGGGGAAAAGGGCGGAACGAAAAAAAATAAACGGGAAAAACGGAAATGTCAAGTTTTAAAAAGGGGGGGGGTGGGGGGGGGGGGGGGGGGGGGGGGGGGGGGGTTGAAATTTCAAAATGTTTGGAAAAGTGAAAACTCGTTTAAAATTGTCAAAGCCTGATTTTCAAACACTTTACTCAAAATCTGTTCAAATTATTTTAAAAAATGACCTTCAGAAACCTTGAAAAACTTCACCGGGGGGGAGTGCCAAGGCTCTTTCATTAAAAATATTTTTCCTTTCCTTCAGGGTTTTTTTTTATGTGACTTTTCTATTTTCTGTCTTTTTCTGTGTTTTTGTTGTTGTTTTTTTTTTTTTTTTCCCCATTTTTCGGGTTTTTTTTGTGATTAATTTTTACGTCCCCGCGGGAAAATTAATTTTTCTTTTCAGCTTCCATACCCTTTTCTTTTCATAACCATTGGCCGCTTGATTTTGTCTTTTTTTTTGGTTTTTGCTTTGCTTTTCATATTGACAACGTCGAACTTTCCATTTTACCAAAACACTATCAGGGGAGCCCCATCGCTTGTTCTATTACGTAAAACAGACAGGACATTTTTCCAAACATGGACCATAAAACAATCTTTTACAGTTTCTTTCTTCTTCTTTTTTTTAAAAATATCTATACATTTTTTCAGGGGGTTAGGGACACCTTAAATATTTTTTAAAAGTTTACCACCAGTTTGTGGTATGTACCACAGGGTTTTACAATTTAAAAAAAATGGAAATATTTTTTTTGCAGTGAGCCGCACGCGTTTTAACTTTTAAAAAAAAGTTCACAACACGATAGCCCCCCAAAAACAAAAGCATTGCTTTTTAATCGAATCTTGCGGTGTGGTTAAACGATTCTTTTCACCTTTGTAAAATCAGCGTGACGAATTAAAAACGTTTTTATTGGCTTGCCTCACTACTGACAAAACGCACTTTGTAAGGGAAAAGGAAAACCTGTTTATGGAACGCAGGCTAGGGTGTGGGGTTTTGGTGTGTGTGTGTGTTTTTTTTGGGTGTGTGTGGCGCGCGCGCGCGCGGGGTGCGGCGTGCGTGCGTGCATGAAATTCTTCTTTTTTTGTCTTTTCCTTTTTTCTTTGGCTTCTCTCCGCTATTTCTTGTTTTGTTTTTTGTTGTTGTTTTTTGTGGTGTTGTGTGTGTTTTGTGGTGTGTGTTTGTGTGGGGTTTTGTGTGGTGTGTGTAGCCCCGGGTGGGACTGCTGGTGAAATGTTTTTTAAATTTTTTATATAATTAAAAATATAATTATATATATAATTATATAATAAATTAATTATATATAATAAATATATTTTTTGTTTTTTTTTTTGTTGTTTTTTTTTTGAGAGAACTGGATGAAATTAAGGGCCACAAATCCTGAAAAAATTGAGAGCTGTGAAGATTTTTGAAGCTCTTGTAATATAATTAGGCCCTGATTTTTGGTGGGGATTAACGATCCGTGTTATGAAAAGGATGATTACTGCTTTCACAGAAATAACACAAAAATCCATGACTTACCAAAACCGCCATCAAAAGGTGATGCCCAAAGAAAGGGGGGGGGGATGGGGGAACAAAAAATCTTTACTAAACCTTTTCTTACCCTACAGAAAACTTCACATGAAGTGCAGGCAAATAGAAGAAGAAACGTTTTACAGCTGAATAATTATGGCCTTGTATTTTGTGTGTTCTGTGTGTGTGTAAGCTTTTGATTGATTTATTTATTGCTTTATTTCGAGGATAATGGAATAACACCGGTGCTTTTTTTTTCATCCAGTCCCCCTGTTATGCATTTTTGGTACCTTTTCATCCTTCCCACCGCACACATGGGCCCACCCCAAAGAAAAGCTTAACGGTTTAAAAGTGTCGCAAAATGTTTGGTGGTGTGTGGTTTTTTTGTGTGTGTGTGTGGGGTGGGGTGTTTGTGTGTGTGTGTTGTTGGTGTTGTGGAAAAAGGTGTGGATATTGCCCTGCACACACCGACAGAAATCTATTCATCCATTCCTGTCAAAAAACACGACCTGATTTTTGTTTGTTTGTTTTTTGCTTCTTTCTTGTTGTTTGTTGTTTTTTGTTTTTTGGTTTTTTTTGGGGGGAACACTATCATGGATTGGGGTTGTTTGAAATCCAGAAAATATCCGTCTGTTTTTGATAAGAGTCTGTTCATTTGCGTTAAAAATTTATTTCTTTAAAAGACCAAACCTCATTTTTTGCTGTTGACAGGGGCCTTTATATTTTGTTAGGTAGATCAATATTGAAGTTTTTTAAACGTAACACCCAAAAGGGGAAAATTGTTCTGAGGAAAACATTGTTTGGGATCAAACTTTGCGCCCAAAAATAAACCACACTTTTACCGAGTCACGAAAAGAATGGATTTTCCTGCGCATGGGGTTGGGGTTATGCAACAAAACAAACACACAGACAAACTGATGACGATTGACGTTTTCCCACGTAAGGTTGAGGCGAAGGAAAAAAAGGCAACCACCAAACCTACATGCGACATCACGATACAGTGGTCTGAGGGTCACAGGAGATCATAGAACCACAAAAACACAGAGAATGGTGAGGGGATATGGGATAGCAGGGAGCTCCTACCGACATAATTGAGTTGAGATAAAGGTTCATGCCCTAAACTCCCCCAAAAAAACAAACTCTTTTATTGTCCCCTTTACCCACATCAAAGACCCCTTTCAGTTCCTGCGTGCTTTGTAGAGTGAATGAAGCCTGTTTTTTGGGGGCTGTGTGTGTATGACAAAAAATGGCATTTGTGTCTGGAAAGGGCAGACTTTTTTCTCGGGGACGCAGCTTCTCGGGCCTTTATGGCTGTGTTTGTTTTTTGTTGCTGTTGTTTCACAGCCACAGTGTGCTTTCGACATACAAGTGATTCAGGTGGGATGGTGTTGTGTGGGGGGGGGGGGGGGGGGGGGGGGGTGGGGGGGGGGGGGGGGGGGGGGGGGGAGGGGGGGGGTGGGGGGGGGGGGGGGGGGGGGGGGGGGGGGGGGGGGGGGGGGGGGGGCAGGGGGGGGGGGGGGGGGGGGGGGGGGGGGGGGGGGGGGGGGGGGGGGGGGGGGGGGGGGAGGGGGGGGGGAAGGGGGGCCATTTTTTGTGCCCTTCACAAATTTTGTATGGCCTGGGCTTCCCGAACCCATTTTCCCCTTTATTTTCATTCAGCAAATTTTCACCACCTGTTCCCAAATAGCTGATAATTTATATTTTTCCTAAAAAAAATGGGTTTAAAAAAAAAAAAGGAAACCCCGCAAGCAATTTAGAGTTCACCCCCCCCCCCCCCCCCCCAACAACAAAAAAAAATCATACTATACCCAAAAAACACTTCATTTTTTTACCCCTTTACCCCTCATTTTTTACGTCCATCTTTTCTGCAATCACCCCCCCCCCCCCCTTTCCCTAACCACTTCTTCTTTTCCCTTTTCTTCACGGGCCAAAAAAATAGCATCTTCCTATTTTTCACGGGTTTAGGTTTTGTGAGGGGGAAAAAAAAAAAAAAAAAAAAAAAAAGACCCATATTACTAGGCATCAAATGGACTTTCCTTTTTCAGCCACAAAACCCAATAAAATACAAATAAAATTCCCCCGGGCAGCGTCATGACACGAACCATTTTTTTACACCTTTCCGGAGTTGATCTGGTTCTGGTTTCAGATCGTGTTTTTTCGACGGTTTTGGGGAGTGTCTAAAGGGTTTCTTTTATGACAGCAATAAACCTTTTGCATTTCGGGCTCTTTTTTTTTAAAAAAAAAAAAAAAAAAGAAGAGATTGTCCTATACCCCACAAAATACAAAATTGTTTTTCTTCAAGGGGGGTGGGGGTCGGGGGTAGGGGAGGGTTGGGGGGAAAGAGAAGAGAAACGAAAACTGGTTTTTTAAAAAGTTCAGACAGCATTGTATTCCAAAAACACCAAACCCACACCACACAAACACACACACCCCAAAAAAAACCCTACCACAATACTCACGATTTTACTTTAAAACAAAAATTTGGTTTTGATTTTGCAAATGAAAAAAAGCAGAACTACCAAAAGTAGAAAGACAGCGTGACCTCAAAGACACTGAAAAAACTACAACATCACACACATACACTTGGGGTTTACTCAAATTACCAGAACACGACTGATATAGAACAAAACCTGAATATGCTTTTTCGTTTTTTTTAAAACAGCTGAA
>JASPKP010008838.1:0-11066 GCA_030674155.1 Stramonita haemastoma
CACACCACACATACACCCCCCCCTACACACACATACACACACACACACACACACACACACACCCCACACACACACACACCACACACACACACACTTACTCACACTTATATTTATAAGCACATATCCGCAGGCGCACATGTACTTGAGGTGGTAGGTTTTTTGCTTTTTGTTTTTGTTTTTCTTAAAAAAAAAAAAAAAAAAAAAAAAAAAAAAATTTAGTCATAGAAAAAAGAAAAATGATACAAGTCAAACAATCATATTAGGTGACAATATTATCCTTTCTTTTACATTCATACTTCATATAAAAAAGAAGAAACAAAAGCAAGCAGCAAAGTTAAAACAGAAAATAAACAAGAACAAGACATCAAAAACTTGAGGTAGGGCCCATCAACAACAACAACAAAAAGTCATGCAAATCATAAATTTTAATACAAGGGGAGACGACAAATAAAAACAATTATCCACCCTCCCCCCCCCCCCCCCCCCCCACACACACACACAACACCCAAACACACTCACCACACACACACAACACAAATTTCGCGCTCATGTCATCAATAAACTTCATTTTAAAAGAAATATATGCCTAATTTTAATCAAGTTATGTAACGGAACACAAAAAGAATCTATCCGCTGTGAGGCATATATATTAAAACATACATATTCTAATACCTGAATCTTATGATTATGTATTTATGGTCATAGAAATCGCGTTCATAACCATTTTGTAATCATAATGAACATAATTATTCAGCTTACTTGAGAATTAAAAATTATACAAAATCAACTGCATTCAAACACGTGATTATTTAAATAGTACAAAAAGTGAATAAAGTATTTCTCAATATGGATGATAACATGTTTAGGCAACGAGAGAGAGAGAGAGAGAGAGGAGAGAGAGAGAGAGAGAGAGGAGAGAGAAGAGAGAGAGATGAGAGAGAGAGAGAGAGAGAGATGAGAGAGAGAGAGAGGAGTACACAGTACATTTTTAGCCAGGTAGTATTGCGCACAATTTTCAACTGACCAATAATATCATCACTTAACACTCCCTATCTTTTACTTATGCATATATAAAGAATATACTATATGATAAATGTGACATGAAAATAAAATATTAAAAATTTACTCTTTGAAATCAGTTACAAGTGCACAAAATAAGATACATATAAGATACATTTAAACACACACACACACACACACACACACACACACACACACACACACACACACACACACACGCACACACACCACACACACACACACACACACACACCACACACACACACACAGAAGAAGAGAGAGAAAGGGGGAGAATTATATATAGCCAACAGGGATGAGTACTGGTTCATTAGTTTTGATGCATCAAGTGCATTAGGTGATTTTTGAAGGTCGACAATGTTTGGGTTTGCTGTTTAATTGAATCGGGAAGGGAGTTCCACAGTACAGGGCCTGAGTATAGTAAAACTGGACTTGAACAAGTCTATTCTTGGATTGGGATACTTGGCTTTTCAGTATTTCTGGAACGATTCATTGGGAACTTATCTCTTAAGGATGTGGGGACAGCTCCTGCCATTATCTTAAACATCAGGATGCCCTTGTTATATTTTAGTCTTTGTTGTAGGGGGAGAATACTTAACTGAGTATAATCCACGTCAAGTAATGTTGTTTTCTTCAGGAGGATAAGTTTGAGAGCACGTTTATACAGACTTGATAAGGGTTTCATAGTGTTTGCACTGGCAGAATCCCATAGGGTTGAAGCATAGTCTATTGAGGATTGTATATAAGCTTGAAAGAATAATTTCCTTGAATGGTAGTCAAGGAAGTGTTTAATTTTAGTCAACTGGTATACTCTTTGGGACAAGTATTTGCATAGGTGAGATATGTGGTAGATCCAGCTGAGATTTTCATCAATTGTCACTCCTAGAACTTTGTGATGAGAGGTTTGTTCGATTGCTTCCTTTTTTATATGTATTGGAAACTGATTATGAGGTAAATTTTGTCGCTTTTGTCTGGTGGTGATAAGCATGCATTTTGTTTTTTGGGGGTGAATAGACATGTGGTTCAGATCTGTCCATTTGACAAGATCATTACAGCTTTGTTGTAATATGGTTGCAAGAGAGTCAATGTCATTATGGCTTGTATGTATGGTTGTGTCATCAGCAAATAGTTCACATTTGGATGCAATATGTAGAGGAAGGTCATTTATGTATAAAGAAAAGAGAATTGGTCCTAGTATAGATCCCTGTGGTACTCCGTAATGATGGGTTTTAGATTGGATGTGGATGTAGTTGTTGAAACACACTGTTGTCTGTTCTTGAGATAAGAAGCAAGTAGTTCTAGACTATTTGACGATATATTGTACAGGTCTAGCTTTCTGATGAGAAGTGTGTGGTCAATTGTATCAAATGCTTTTTTGAAATCTACAAATAATACTCCACAAAATTTATTTTCATTAATGTTTGTTAGCCAATTGTCTATGAGACTAGTCAGTGCAGTATGACACGAGTGATTTTGTCTGAATCCTGACTGATTAGGGTGGAGTAGGTTTGTTAGTTTCTATATGACTGACTAAGTGTTTATTTATATGTTTTTCCAGGGGTTTTGAAAGGAGGGATATAATAGAGTTTGGCCTATAATTTGAGGGATCTGAAGTGTCACCAGATTTGTAGATGGGGATCACTTTAGCAGTTTTGAAGGCATTGGGAAAATATGTTCTTTTCAAGACATTGGTTATATATATATGTGAGAGTGTCTGTGATAACTGGAGCTGAAAGTTTTAGAATTCTGCTGTCTATTCCATCAAGACCTCGTTGTCCTTGACTGTTTGAGGTGAATCATGTAATTATGGACCTCAAAAAACAGAAATAAATGGTATGTGGAGTTTTGAGGGAATATGCTTTTCTTGGCAGTATTGTTTTAATGTGTTTAGGTTATTGGATTTTGAATTGTCATTGCTTACAACATTAGTAGAAACGTTTATGAAGTGATTGTTGAGTTGTTTCAGCAGTAACATCTTTGATTACATTTGATTTGGAAGATGATTGTTTGTTTGTTATTTGATTAATGGCCCTCCAAATGATTTTTGAGTTTTGTTTGGAAGATAGTAAATCTTGGAAATATTTCTTTTTTTCTCGACGTTTCTGTGAGTTTATGGCGTTTCGTAATCTTTTTGACTCTTCATGGTATTTATGTTTTTTTAATAAATCTCTAAGATAGCATGCTTCTTCTAGTTCTTTTGTGAGCCAAGGCGGTTTTGGGGACATGTTTGACCCTTATGGTTTTAAGTGGAGCATGTTTATTGTAAATTTCAATGAAAGTTTTTATCCAAAACTCGATGGCCGAGTCTGGATCAGTAATGTTGAATGTTTCTGAGAGCATTGAGTTACTTAGTTCAAGAAGGAAAAGCTTTTCTATTAAATTTTGCAAAGGAACGATATGTTATGTTTTTTTATGGCCAGGTTTGGGAAATTTTTGTTTCCTTTTTTTTGACCAAGTTAGTACATACTGGGTAGTGATCACTGCAGTTATAGACAGGGACAATGTTTCTATGATGTTTTTAGGATTTGATACGTAGAGTGATTCAATTATTTGTGCTTGAGTTTTTGTGTGACCCTCGTGGGTAAACTAATAGTTGGTGAAGGTTGAATGAATTAGTAATTTGCGTCCATGCATTATTTACTTTTGTTAGATCAATATTAAAAATCACCTAGTAGTATTACTTCCCTGGATTCTAATAAGACTGCGTTCATCATTGCATCAAACTTGTCAATCCAATTTTTTCTTTCTGCTGGATTCCTATAGCAGAATCCCATTGCAATAGGTGGTGAACCTTTTATTGACACTTCAAACCAGACAGCTTCTACATCATAATGTTCTAGATGGATGAGACGCTTGAAATGTTATAGATTCACTGATGTATATGAGGATTCCTGTTTCTTTTTGCTTTTGTGGGATCCTTTCGTATGAATTTATATCCAGGGGATATATAAAATCAGTTGTCAACATGTGCTTCGAAAGTCTTGATTCCGATAACCCTAGTATGTGAAATGGTTTTGCCATGGTTTCTAATAAGTGTTGATATGTCGTCAATTTTTATTAACTGCAATGATTTATGTTTTAAGTGGCAAATTCGCTAAGACCTTCCTTAGAGGGACACATGTTGTGTCTTGAATGCATCAATGTGTGTTGGTTTTAGCTGTAAATGTGTGTGTTAGAGAGAGAGGGGGGGGGGAGATAATAAGTAAGAAGAAACAATCAAAAACAACAACTGAAATAACCCCCCCAAATATAGATAGGTAAAGTGATTCAACTACTCAAATTGACAATACATAAAATCAAGTCTGAGCTGATATGGATGGCAACAGCTACTTCAAGTCAAACAAATTCGACAATATAAATTGGAAGTATCAACACACTTCAATGAGTAAAAAAGAAAACAAAACGAAGCAAACCAAATTGGAAGACACCAGAAAAGAATAATGGGGAATTGATTAAAAGTAAGCAAAACTGAGAAACAATACAGACTCAGAAGTCTGAGCTGGTATGAATCACAACAGCTGCTTCAAAGTCAAACACACTCCTCAGTAGAATTAGAAGTTTCAACACAGTCGCGTCACTTTTAGAGTCTCTAGCGATGTGCTTCTAAAGGCCACTTGAAGGCTGGCAGGTGTCCAAAGAGAGGCAGTATTGCACTGCCTACAATAATTACTGAGGCGTGTCTGATGACGTCAGCAGTTAGGCAATTCAGGAAACAGTCCACTCACTACTCAGTCGTCACACACTTCACTATCAGCGTCACACACTTCACTATCATCACTTTTTGTCACAATAATGATGAGATCGGTAGTGTTGGTCAGGTGTTTACACAGTAGGAAGAGGGGGAAAAATCCTGGGTGTGGGTTCTTCTGCTATACAGCATTCAATGTCTCTGACTATGGGCACTTTTCGCAGTACAAAGTTCAGTGAATGACAGAATAAGCAAATGAAGCCACAAAACTAGAACAGTATAATGTAATAAAAGAGGGTTGTTTTTTTTACCAAGTACACAGTACACAGAAGTACACCCCAAATATGTTTATAAACTTATAATGAAATAAAGGGTTAGATTAAGTAGGAAAAAATGAGGTGATATTTCCACACTTCCACAGCGACTTGTAATAGGGAACAGCAAATGAGCAAACAAGCAAGCAGGCAAGCAATAACAACAATAAAGGCTAAAAAAAAAAAAAAAAAAAAAAAAAAAAAAAAAAAAAAAAAAAACACACACACAAAACAAAATCAACCAATAATATTAACAACAACAACAACACACATACACAAGCAACCACTAAACACACACACACACACACACACACACACACACACACACCACACACGCACACGCACACATACACACAGACACACACACACACACACACACATGCACGTGCACACACACACACACACACACACACACACACACACACACACACACACACACACACACACACATACACAACCCACAAATTTCAAGACAGAATCAACAACCTCTCTTCCAATACAAACAAACTATCCCCCCCCCCAAAGAAAATAAATAAAATAAATTAAATAAGTGAATAGAATAAAATAAAATAAAATAAAATAAATAAATGATTAAAATAAGATGAAAATAAATAAAAAGAAAAAAAAACAAAAAAAAACAACTAAACATAGACTCTCGACAATAATCTTTTATATATATATATATATATATATATATATATATATATATATATATATATATATATATATATATATATATATATATATATATATATACATATCTATGCACACACATACACACACACACACACACACACACACACACACACACACACACATATATATATATATATATATATATATATATATATATATATATATATATATATATATATAACCAAACAAAACAAACAAAAACAAACAAAAAAACCGTCACACAGGCACAGACCTAGACACAGACACAGATACAGACACACAGACACACAGACACTCACACACACACACACACACACACCACACACACACACACACCACACACACACACACCACACACACACACACACACACCTAATGCCTAATGAAGGGCCTGTTGGATGGTATTCAGCAGGCTTTCCAGCAGTTTCTGTGTGTTTTGTGAATGAGTGGTGCTGGGGAGGCCCCAGGCATTGTTGGTTCTGGCTGCAGGAAGTGGTGGGAAGTGCTCCTCAAAGTCCCGCCAAGTGGACCTGTTACCTGTAGGCCTATCAGGTACACTATTGGCAGTCCTTTTGGTTCCAGGTGTCCGGAGTAGCACTTCGCTGTTGCTGCAGTGAGACCATCTGTTAGTTATACCTAGCTGTGTCCTTTGCATCTGGCGGTTGTCCTTGGTTGGAGTAGGGAGCAGAGGTTTTGGAAGCTGGTATAAGTTGTTAATTATGGCCGCTATACCACTTGCACTTGGGTGGAAACGGTCCATGTATTTATACAGGGCTTTCCTGGGTGCCCCATTGTTGGTCTGAAAAGAGGGGGTGTGATCGATGTAATTCACCCTCTCTTTATCACAGACCTTGAAGAGGCTGGCGTTGGAGTCCCTCACAGATTTGGTGGCATGGTGTCGGCCATAAGGAGGGAGGATGGAAGAGGCTTTTATGCTGGCAAAGGGGAAAGCCTGGCGTAGTCCTCTGACCACACGTTGCCACGTTGTGCAATCAACTGGGCCACTTTGTAAGCAGTTGTTGATGCCAACATGGAAGGTGACTCGTTTGATGTGTGGAGAAGGAGGAAGGGTGGATAGCCACTTCAGCAGGTGTTGGATGGTCAGGCCTGGCACTGACAGGTTTCTCGCTGGTCCGCCATGGGTAGAAGTTCTGTCTCCAACTGCATTTAGGACAGAGTCACCAATGAGTAACTCTTGGTTGGCAGTGGGGACAGACTTTCTCAGCAGTGCTTCTAAAGGTGTTGGGGGAGGGGGGGGTGGAGGGGATACTTTGGAGTTGACAGAAGAAACTGGATTTTTCATCAGTTTACGTTTGGGTGGGGGGGGAGGGGGAGGGTGGAGGGAGTTGTTTGGGACTGGGATTTTGGTCAGGATCTAGGGGTGAAAACTTATTGTTAGTGGGGATTGCTGAGATAAATTCTTCATCTATTGGGGTGTCTGATATGTCAGAGAGGGAGTCACTTAGAAGAATTTTGGAGGTTGTTGTTTGTTTGTTGGTGTGAGACTTTGGAGTGGAGGTGACTGAATGATTGTTGGAGTGTGGTGGGTATGATGTAGTTGATGGTGGTGTTTTCTTCAATTGGTTGATTTCTTTGTTAATGTGCTTTTGCCAGTCATTGAGAGAGAGAGAGAGAGAGAGAGAGAGAGAGAGAGAGAGAGAGAGAGAGAGAGAGAGAGAGAGAGAGAGAGAGAGAGAGAGAGAGAGAGAACACTGAACACTGAACACTGAACACTAAACACTGAAATCATTTAATATACATTGGCTTTGGACCACAATACATTGGTTGGGCTTGGGGTATACCAATAGGTTCTTCCATATCATTTATGAAGCAAATGCATAAATAAGATGATTTATCACTGATTACAGAAGAAAGACACACATTTACTCTTTTTCATGATTACAAACCTCAATCAACAATAACCTAAGCACAGAAACACTATTGTGCTTAGGAAAATTCATGTATATTGAATACATATCAAATAATAACAGTTATTCAATAAACTGCCTGAGACAACATTGTTTTCCTTTTGCTAATAGAATGAAAGATATATCTGGATAAACCATGCATGAATTCATCATTTGCTACTCTGAGTAGATCTGGAAATGGTACAATTATACATTTGCTTAAAAACTGTTCTCTCAAGCTTGTTGTTCATGCAACATTCTAGTAGAAAGTGGGCTTCGTTTTCAATTTTCGTTTTACAAAATGGACACAATCTGTCTCGAATATTATCACTGTATCTATACACAGTATTATTAAGAGGTAAAACGTTAAACCTTGCTTGTGTAATTGCTACACGAAAACAATAGACAGCTATGGAGTTCAAATACTGCTCTTTTGCAAAAATACTTTTAAACTATCTATAAATATCATATCTTTCTTTATCTCTTATAGTCCCATCCCATTCTTGAATGAAAATATCCACTAATCTTTGTTTAAACATACCTACAAAAGCTTTTACATCCCCGACACTTTGTTGCATCCAAACAATGTTAAAACCTGTTTCACACAAAATTTCCCTTATTTTTGAAATTCCAACAGATAGAGAGAGAGAGACAGAGACAGAGAGACAGAGAGAGAGAGAGAGACAGACAGACAGAGACAGAGACAGAGACAGAGAGACAGAGAGAGAGGGGGGGATGGTGTGATTTTTCTTTACATTGTAAATTTCCCCTTATTTATGAGGTTGAATGCAAGAAATACTAAGGTATAGTTTTCATTGTTTTGTCCGTCTGTTTTTTGTGTGGTAAAATTGGATGTAAAAAATACAATTGTATGCTTTTCTTTATTTTATTTTTTATTAGACAATGTAAGAAATACAACAGTGCATTTTTCGATTTTTACGAGATCAAATACAAGACATACAATAGTGTATTTTTCTTCCTTTTTTTTTTTATTGGATTGAATTCAAGAAATGTAATAATTTTTTGTTTGTTTTTCTGTGAAATTAAATGTAAAAAATACATCAGCATAATTTTTGTTTTGTTTTTTTAGATTGAATGCAAGAATTACAATAGTGAATTTTTCGTTTTTTTAAAAATAGATTGAATGTAAGAAATACAATAGTAAATGTTTCGGTTTTTTTTTTAATAGATTGAATGGAAGGAATACAATAGTAAATTTTTCGAGTGTATTTTTCATATATTAGATTGAATGCAAGAAATACAATAGCAAATGTTTCGATTTTTTAATAGATAGATTTAATACAAGAAATACGTTTTTTTTTTCGTTTTTTTAAATAAAAAAAATAGACTGAATGCAAGAAATGCAATAGTGAACATTCCGGGTTTTTTTTAATAGATTGAATGCACGAAATACAAGAGTAAATTTTTCGTTTAAAAAAAAAAATTGAATGCAAGAAATGCTATAGATTTAGTCTAGTGAATATTCCGTTTTTGATAGATTGAATGCAAGAAATACAGTAGTACATTTTTCCTTTAAAAAAAAAAAAGATTGAATGCAAGAAACATGAAAGTAAATTTTTCTTCTTTTTTTTAATAGATTGAATGGAAGAAATATAATACTGTTTTCTTAAGTGTTGGCAAAATTTGGGTTATGAAATGTCAGTTGAAAAAATCTAGTCTTGCAATAGCCTTTGATATTGGCAGAGGTATTAGTAGTTTATATAGGGGTGTGTGAAGTATATGTTAGAGAAAGTTCATTTCTTTTTTCTTTTTCTTTCTTTGTCTTTTTTTTTTTGAAATGGCATCAAATGTAATATGAGGGACCAGGTTCTATGCTTGGCTTTATTTCATTTCATTTTTGTTTTATACCACTTTATCCTAGCTGTTTTTTCTGCGTGAAATTCGGGCTGCTCTCTAGAGGAGAGCTAGTTTATATTTTTTTAAATATTTATTTTATTATTTTAAAATTCCTTTACCACGTATTTTTAAAATCCCTTTACCATATATCTTAAAATCATTTTATTACATATCTTTAAAATCCCCGTTACCACATATTTTAAAAATCCCTTTACCACATATCTTTAAAATCCCTTTACCACATATCTTTAAAGTCCCCATTTACCACATATCTTTAAAATCCCTTTTCCACCATATCTTTAAAATCCCGTTTACACATCTTTAAAATTTCTTTACACTGTATTTAAATCCTTTCCACATATGTGTAAAATCCACTTTACCACATATCTTTCAAAATTCCTTTACCACACATCTTTAAAATCTCTTTACCACATATCTTCAGAATCCCCGTTTATCACACATCTTTAAAATCTCCCTTCACCCAAAATCTTTTTTTTTTAAAATCCCTTTCCCTTTTTTTAAACCCCCCTTTTACCCCATATCTTTTTTTTTTAAAATCCCCTTTACGGCATATCTTTAAAATCCCCTTCACCCCTATAATTATCTTTAAAAATCCCCGTTTACCACATACCTTTACAACCCCTTTTGGTAGAAAATATAATAGATAAAATAAAATAAGCACTCGTGATACAATATTAAGGTAATGTTATAAAAAGTCACTCATTCAGAAACGAAAATAAGAAATAAGAATCAATAATGATCTTGATTTGAATAAAAAAAAACAAACAAACAAACAAACAAACAAACAAACAAAACAAAACAAAACAAAACAAAACAAAACAAAACAAAACAAAAGGCGCAATACTCACAGAGCAAACATGAGAATAGGATGGGGTTCAATGACTGAAAAACATCAATCCACCACCATCTATCATCAAAGTAAGTCCCATAAAACATAAGATTTTGATAAAAGGGGAGAAAGAACAACAACAACAACAACAGGTAAGGAATAAGACAGAGATACAATATTAAGGTAATGTTTTAAAAAAAAAGGCACTCATTCAGAAACAAAAATATGAAGTAAGAATCAATTATTTTGATTTCAATGAAAAGAACAACAACAAATACACAAAAACAAAACACAGCAAAAAAAGCCACCAAGCCACCAAGCCACCAAGCAACCTAAACAGGAGCGTGCAGTGCGAGCGGGGCTCAACGCCATCCCGGGGTCCACGCGCCCCCGTAGAGTTGCGGGTTGGACTGGGGGTCGTTGGGAGGGAAGTTGGCGGGGACGTACTGCTTCCTGTACTCATGCAGTCTGGCCTGCACTCTCTGCGCCACTTCGGGCATCTCGTCTGCCAGGTTCCCCGCGCTCTGTGGGGTCGTCTGGCCAAGGAGAGAGGAAGAAAGAGAGAGAGAAGAGAGAGAGAGAGAGAGAGAGAGAGAGAGAGGAGAGAGAGAGAGAGAGAGAGAGAGAGAGAGAGAAGAAGAGAGAGAGAGAGAGAGAGAGAGAGAGAACACTCAACACTGAACATTTTTATTGTACGTCGGCCTTGGGCCACAATACAAGTGAAAGGGGCGAAGGGG
>JASPKP010008839.1:0-7500 GCA_030674155.1 Stramonita haemastoma
GGTGGTGGTGGTGGTGTGTGGTGGTGGTGGTGGTGGTGTGGTGGGTGGTGGTGAGGTTGTTTTATCTTTGATTGGAGCCGCAGTAGGGGCGGTGAGGGAGGAGGGCGGGGGGAGAGGGGGAAGTCTCCCCTCTGTCGTCTCCCTGTCTCTGTCTCTGACTCTCTGTCTGTCTCTGTGCCCCTGTCTCTATCTTCTGTGTCTGTCTGTCTGTCTTGTCTGTCTGTCTGTCTTTGTCTGTCTCTGTCTGTCTGTCTGTCTGTCTCTCTCTCTCTCTCTGTCTCTCTCTCGTCTCTCATCTCTCCTCTCTCATCCTCCTCTCTCTCTCTCTCCTCTCTCTCTCTGTCCCTCTCTCCCTCTCTCTCTCTCTCTCTCTCTCTGTCTGTCTGTCTGTCTGTGTTTTGTCTGTCTGTCTGTCTGTCTTCTGCTCTCCTCTCTTCCTCCTCTCCTTCTCTCTCTCTCTCTCTCTCTCTCTCTCTCTCTCTTCCTCTCTCTCTCTCTCTCTCTCTCTCTCTGTGTAAAACTGAGTATGCATGGAATCAAGGGATGTAATGAGGTTCTATGGATGGTAGCCAATGTTGAATTAACAACAGAGGGAAAAAAAGAGGAGGAAAAAAAAAAGATGCTGTTACGTTTATCTCATAGCGCTCTCCTTCGTTACACCATTAGATTGCAACAACTTGACACACCTGGTTTTATTGACATGAGGTCAGGTATAAGAATATTGCGGCTTTTTGTCTGTCTGTCTGATTGTCTGTATGTATGTATGTCCGTCTGTGTGTCTGTTTGTCTGTGTCTGTCTCAGTCTTTCTCTAACTCTCTATCTCCATTTCTGTCTCTCATTCTCTCTCTCCCTCTCTCTCCCCTTCTCTCTCCCTCCTCCCTCCTCCTCTCTCTCTCTCTCTCCTCTCCGCTGTCTCTGTCTCTGTCTCTGTCTCGTCTCTTCTCTCTCTCTCTCTCTCTCTCTCTCCTCTCCTCTCTCTCTCTCCTCTCAATCTCTCTCTCTCTCTCTCTCTCTCTCTCTCTCTCTCTGTTCTGCCTGCATACCTGTCTGTCTTCTGTCTCTCTATCTTTCTGTCTCTCTGTTTGTCTCTGTCTCTCTCTCTCTTTCTCTCTCTGTCTCTGTCTGTCTGCATGTCTGTCTGCCTGTCTGTCTGTCTGTCTGTCTGTCTGTCTCTCTCTCTCTCTCTCTCTCTCTCTCTCTCTCTCTCTCTCTCTCCTCTCTCTCTCTCTCTCCCCTCTCTCTCTCTCTCTCTCTCTCTCTCTCTCTTTCTCTCCCTCCCCTCTTCTCTCTCTCTCTCTCTCTCTCTCTCTCTCTCTCCTCTCTCTCTCTCTCTCTCTCTCTCTCTCTCTCTCTCTCTCTCTCTCTCTCTCTCTGTTCTGTCTGTTTGTCTGTCTCTCTGTCTGCCTGTCTGTTCTGCCTGCCTGCCTGTCTGTCTCTCTGTCTGTCTGTCTCTCTCTCTCTGTCTCTGTCTGTCTGTGTGTGTGTGTGTGTGTGTGTGTGTGTGTGTGTGTGTGTGTGTGTGTGTGTGTGTGTGTGTGTGTGTGTGTGTGTAGTAATAATGATGCAAAACATAGGAAGATTTGATGAGCTTTTGCTCATTCATTGAAGCCGTTGTTTTTTAGATAAATAATTAAATCACAGCTTCTTTCGCATGGAATGACTCTGGCAGAAATAGACACAAACTTCATTACCTTGGCAGAATTGAATGTCAGGAAGAAAAGCGGGGAGGGGGGAGGGGAAGGTGGGGGCGGGGTGGGGGGGATGTCTTGTTTTGAAGCAGTTAATTCCTAACGTCTGTAGAAACATCGCTGATGTCTTTGTCTTCATCTAGTTTCCTCTTCTTCTTCTTCTTCTTCTTCTTCTTCTTCTTCTTCTTCTTCTTCTTCTTCTTCTTCTTCTTCTTCTTTCTTCTTCTCTCTCCTCTCTCTCTCTCTCTCTCTCTCTTCTCTCTCTCCTCTCTCTCTCTCTCTCTCTCTCCTCTCTCTCTCTCTCTCTCTCTCTCTCTCTCTCTCTCCTCTCTCTCTCTCTCTCTCTCCTCTCTCTCTCTCTCTCTCTCTCTCTCTCTCTCTCTCTCTCTGTCTCTCTCTCTCTCTCTTCTCTCTCTCTCTGTCTGTCTCTCTCGTCTCTCTGTCTCTCTGTCTCTCTGTCTCTCTGTCTCTGTCTCTGTCTCTCTCCTCTCTGTCTCTCTTCTCTCTCTTCTCTCTCTCTCTTCTCTCTCTCTCTCTCTCTCTCTCCTCCTCTTCCTCTCTCCTCCTCCTCCTCTCTCTTCTCTCCTCTTGTCCCCCCCCCCCCCCCCTCCCTCATAAAACAAGTGTCGTACAAAGACATATCCCTTGGGAAATAGAAAGAAAGTGGACCCCCGACTTTCCATACACCAGCAACTTTTTTTTTTCCGCTGGACTGCGCTAAACTTGACTCCTTCTGTAACTTCTGCAGGAGTTTTTAGGGGGACTGCACTGAAATTTTCTGTCAACGTGTCATGGGAAAGTTGAGTCTGGTGGAGCCCATGCCTCTTCAGGGACATGGGTGCATGCTGGGTATGTTCGTGTTCATTCATTTCAACGTGTCAAATCTGGCCCACTCTAGATTTCGTGAGGATTTTTTTTCTTTAATTTGGTTTTATTTGTTTTAAGTTTATTCACTCCTAGTGATTTTAGACTTTTAAAAAAGCAAAATTTGAAAACGAAAAACTACACATAACAGACTGTACCCTGCAGTTTAACTTAGCTTGACAATATCCCACTGTTTGTATCCCACTGTTTGACTGTATCCCACTGTTTGAATATATCCCACACTTTGACTTATCTCACTATTTGGCTGTATCCCAATGTTTGGTTATATCCCACTGTTTTGCTATATCCCACTGTTTGACTGTATCCCACTATTTGAATATATCCCACCCTTTGCCGTATCCCACTGTTTGGCTATATCCCATTGTTTGGCTGTATCCCACTGTTTGGCTGTATCCCACTGGCTATATCCCACTGTTTGGCTAAATCCCACAGTTTGGCTATATCCCATTGTTTGGCTGTATCCTACTGTTTGACTGTATCCTGCAGTTTGACTGTATCCTACAGTTTGACTGATTTAATTTTGACAATGTGACTGTACCTCACGTATCCAGCTGTTTGCGAGGGGTGAATGAGTTATATATATATATATATATATATATATATATATATATATATATATATATATATATATATATATATATATATATATCCTGGGTGTTTTTCTTTTCTTATTTTTCATAGCTTTGTTTTAGTGTATGTATATACACTAACATGTTCATGCTTGAGTTTTTACATGTTTCTCACGAAAGCCTCAGTATCATCAGCAGGATGATAATATACGTTTTTCTTGCCATGCATGCAGTCCTTCACCTGTCAACATCCTCTGTCTTGACGGTAGCTGCTGATGCCTGACGACCTGTCTGTCGGCTGTCTTCTTCCCCTTCTCTCTTCAGTCCTGCTGTGGATTTCATCTTTGCTGCATGAAGCCGTACCGAGTACAAAACAATACACTTTTTGCTCTCCTTGTGGGAATGCTGTTCCGCTTTTCGTAAGAGTAGGCCATCGTGTGCCGGTGGGAACAGATGACATTTACAAAACTGCATTCACACGGGGACCGGATGAAAAAAAGCATATGATTGCTTATTCTGTTATCCTCGATATAAAAGATAAATAAATAAATAAATAAATAAATAAATAAATAAATGCCGGTGTAACACGCTCAAAAAACTACCGTGCAATAAAGACTACTGTAGTGGTTTGGGCGTAAGGCTTTCATGCCATAACCACTACCGTAGTGACTTTTGCACATGCTGTAAACACTACCTTAGTGACTTTGGTGTACGCTATGAACACTATGAACACTATCTCTAAGCTAAAACACTACCGCTTACACACACTTTTTTTTTTATCCAATACTAAGATGGAGGGTGGCAGGATGTTTAAGGCGTTCGCTTGCCAAAAAGTAAATCATGAGATCCTGGGTTCGATTCCCAGCCTCGCGTAGGAGGCGTAGCCAGAAATAGTGTTTTTGGCGTGTAGGCCTGTGCTATAATTATGAACACTACTGATAGTGCTTTCAGTGTTGCCAAAATGACTATGGTAGTGTTTGTTGCATATAGTGATTTTGGCTTATTACACCGGGGTAGGGGTGGGGTGGGGGGGCCTGTCAGTATAAAATGCTTCTGGAAATTTTGTGCTAGGAATTCTTTTTTTTTCTATCCCTCTTTTTGTTTCTGCCTTGTTCCTTTTCCTCCTGTCGCCTCCTTCTTGTCTATTTTCTGTCTTCTTGGTCTATTCTTCTGCCGTTTTTATTTCAGAAAGACTTAGAGAAGATATCACTTCTCTCTCACAACCGAAATCGGATGCGCTGGGCCTGACTTGTCAGGCGCTTAATTAAGAGCAGTGCAACGCTTTTTCGCTGAGTAGACAACACTAGTTGCTATTTGAGCATTGGGCGACGAAGAAAAAGTCAAAGTCAAAATTTTATTTCCAGATGGCACATTGAGTAAGTAATAAATTTGCTTTTTTTTCATCAAGCCATCTATCTAGCAAAAAAACAAAAAAAAAAAACAACAAAAAACCCCACTTAAACAAAAAATTAAAAAACTAACAAAAATTAAGAAGATGTAACAAGTACAATAGAGTTTGTTCACAGCTTTAGTTTTCGTGAAGAGAGGTGTTCTTGGAGGATAGAAGAGAGAAAAGATAAAGAGGAGACGGGAAGAAAGCAGGAAACATCTCTAGCATAGATGTTTATGACACTAGTGTCAAAACAGTGGTGTGTGGGGCAGGTCTCACAACACCCTTAGTTACAGTGTTAAGAGGTGGTGGTGGTGGTGGTAACAATGTTTGGGGGTAGTAAAGGAGGGGGAAGAGGAGGAGGGATGGGGGTTGGTGTGAGGATGGTGTGTTGAGGGGGAAGGGGGTAGGATATGGAGAAAGAATGAACGGGATTTAATGTGGGGGGCAGGGGGGCAGGATAGCTCTGTGGTCAGAGCACTTGCTTTCCCCCAGCCAAGGTTGAGCAGCATCGAGCGTGGTTACCACTTGGATGGGTGACCGTTTGCGCCCCTTGGCTTCAGTACAGTCCCCCAGTTCACGCAGCTGTAAATGGGTACCTGCCCTCTTTAGGGTCAGGGAAGGTAAAGCAGCGAGGGAGAGGAGATGGGCGCTGCCCTCAACATGCTGGCCCCTAAAGAAGCTGAGGTCTGTGATGCCTCGATCTCCTACGACCACATATATTATGGGACAACCTTTACCTGTACCTTACCTAGTGGGAGGAGGAGAGGGTGATGTGTGCGTGGATGGGTGCATGGGTGTGTGGGGGAGAGGGAAAGGGTGTGAGTGTGTGTGTATATATGAGTGTGCGTGCGTGCATGCGTGTGTGTGTGTGTGTGTGTGTGTGTGTATCTGTGTGTATGCGGTGTGTGCGTGCGTGCCTGCGTGCGAGCGTGTGTGCACGCAGGCGTGTATGTGTATGCTATTCATGACTTAACAAGTGTTAGTCTGACAGCATCTCTATCTGTCTCATATCCAGAACTTGCCACTTCTTCATAGTTCATTTTCCACACAGGAGCCTGCAGTTAACTGGAGAGATTTGTTTGTTGTTGATTTTTTTCTCTCAGTCCTAATACATGATTATTACAGATGGGTGATTATAGTCTGATTTTTTTTTCAGCTATAGCTCAGAGGTTAACCAAGGGTGACAGCTTTTAAAACTGCATGCACAGGGACCGGATATGAAAACAAATCCCACATAACTGCTTATCCATTATCCTCCAAATTTAAAACAAATCAATGAATAATGTAAATATTGAGCTCCCATATATATTATATATAAGAGAGAGAGAGGAGAGAGAGAAAAAGATTAAAAAAAAAAAAAAAAAACCAGTCACCCATTCACTTGGTAACCACGCTCGATGCTGTTTGACCTTAGCTTGGGCAAAGACGAGTGCTCTGACCGCTGAGCTATCCCGTCCCATGGAGAGAGAGAGGAGAGAGAGAGAGAGGAGAGAGAGAGAGAGAGAGAGAGAGAGAGAGAGAGAGAGAGAGAGAGAGAGAGAGAGAGAAACTAAAAAAAAAAGTGTATCATTTCGGTACTGTGCACTTGCTAGCCACGAATATGTAAGCCTACACGTGCACTGAAATAATATTGGGCCTAGAGAAGTGTGAGTGGGGGGGGGGGAGATAGTGGGGAGAGGGGTGGAAAGAACACAGAAATACGATACTGATGACGCCATTTCAAAGACTACTACGACTCAGGTTTCTGCAGACTACAATGGGGAATTATGTATCCACATAAAAATAGGATGAGGTAGGTACTGCGTCTTGAAGGAGGGGGGGTGAGAGGTGGAGGGAATGGTAAAGAGGGGAGTGTAAGTCTATATTTTTTGTGACTTTTTTTCCCCCTACTGATAGTGGCTCAAATAGTAGATCAGATAGCAGCTGTCCTACTGGGAACAGTAACAAGAAAAAAAAACGAAGACGAGGCAGACAGACAAAAATAAAATAAAAAACGATGGGAAGACAACATCAGAGAGTGGACTGGCCTTGAAGGGGAACGAATGATTTGCTAGGAAAGTTGAGAACTAAACAGCGAGGATTGCAGGAAGCTGGTTGCAGAATCGTCTGTGGTGTCCCAACAATGTTTAACTAGACTACGGGATATTTATTAATTCTTTTATATCGAGGATAATAGAATAAGCACTCTTGTGCTTTTTTACATCCAGTCCCCGTGTGTATGCAGTTGTGTAAATATTGTCATCTGTTCCCACCGGCACACAATGGCATACTGTTACGAAAAGCGGAACAGGATTTAACGTGTGCGCAAGATGTTCTGCGTGCGTTCGCACACGGGGCCTCGGTTTACAGTCTCATCCGAAAGACTTTTGGGGAGAGTGGGGTCAGCACTGATGTTAACTCCAGGGGAAAAATCCCCTCCAACGGGACTCGAACTCGGGTCGTCAAATTGCGAGCGCAATGTTCTGACCACTAGGCTATCCCGTCCCCTCACATGAGTGAAGTCAGTGGCACAGGGTATGTGATGGGGAGAGGTAGTTCAGTGACCTTTGTCCTTCAGGGGGAATCGAAGGTCAGTATCTCCTTCTTCGAACACTCAGACAGTAGCTAGTGTTGTAATGATAATTATGATAACAAACTGAGTTTTTATATATATATATATATATTATATATATATATATATATATATATATATATATATATATATATATTATATATAATTATATATATATATATATATATATCTTGTAAAATGGAATCAAAGCGTTTGCATTCAACATATTCTTACACATGCAACAATAACGATTAATTAACAACTTTAACAAATTCAAATGCACACACACGCAAGCGTGCATTATACACTTTGGCAAGGTGATGGGAATTTCGGACATTGAAGGCAGGACAGATATGAGATGAAACAGGAGGCGAAAATCTTAGGTCTGAAGTAAGTATGCCTTGAGGTTGGAT
>JASPKP010008840.1:0-11061 GCA_030674155.1 Stramonita haemastoma
GAGAAAAATAAACCCCTTTGCCGGCAAAACGGAAAAAAGGGCTCTTTCAAAGATTACACATTTGTTAAACCCTTGAACCTGGGACCGGGTTTAGTCATTCATTGGGAAAATTACACCCCAGCACACAATTCCCCCTTTTTTAAATTTTCTTTGCCCCTTTTAAAGTCAGTTGGGCTCATCTATTTGTGCGCGCGGTTTTTGTTTTTTTTCATCATGGAATACCAAAAAAATTTATGTAATTTCCTAAAAAAAAAAAAAAAAAAAAAAAAAAAAAAAAAAGAGATCTAGGGGAATTTTTACCTCAATTTTAAAAACTGAACATTTTCCAAAAATGGTTTAAAAAAAAAAAATTCCCCCAAAAAAAAAAATGAAGAACGGATCTATACCGAGGGTTTTAAGATAGCTCCAATCCTATGCAGCTATAAAGTCGGGGTTTTTAAATCTCGGCGGGTGTTTATGAATTAAAAAAAAGGGGTTTTTTTTAAAAAAAAGATCTCTGATATCAACGAACCAGAACCCCCCAGAGCCAAAAATTTCCCTTTTTTGCAGCAAAAAGATTAATATACCGTTAAAGTTTCCCTAATGCAGTCCTTTTGGGGGGTGACAAAAAAAACAAACCACCCACATTCACATCATCATCATCATACAAAAAAACTGAATAGCTGCCCTGAAGGGGGAACTTCGGCGAGGTCGGGGGGCAACCCCCCCATTACAACACAGGAAAGATCGGATTTGGGCATTCCCTTCGAAGAGAACCAAAAAAAGAATTGTTTTAAAAAAAAATAATATGCCATTTCGCAATGCTAAGAAACATTTGTGTGCAGAACTTAGTTATTTTTATCAAGCCATTTTATTCGTTGTTGGACCCAAGACAAGACATAAAAAACAAGACGGCAAGCCCGACAAGAGAAAAATTTTTTTTATATTCATTCTTTTATTTCGACGATAAGGAATAAGCCCTCATGTCTTTGTTATCCTCCCCGTTTGCTGCGTTTTGTAAATTTTGTCACCTTCGCCCACACACAAGGCTTAGGCCCCTCTTTCAAAAGAAACATTTTTAAAAACCTTTGCAAATTTCTCCGTGCTTTTGCACACGGGGCCCTTTAAAAACTGATTTAAAGGGGGGAAGGGATTTGGGCACGAGTTAACTCCGGGAAGAAAACCCCGTAACAGAGAGAGACAAGGCAAGGCAAAGGCAAGGAAAGGGAAAGGAAAAATTCTTTTTTTCGGGGAAAATAGATAAGCACTCGTTGTTTTTTTACATCCACCCCCCTTTTCAGGGATAACATCAAGAAAAAAAAAATACCTCAACTACACAACAAATTATAATGATCCAAATACTAAAAAGAAAAGGAGCTATCCAAGTATCAAACAACAGCAAGAATTAAACAGAGATACAAACAGGAGAGAGAGAGAGAAAAGAGAGAGAGAGAGAGAGAAGGAGAAAGAGAGAGAGAGAAGAGAGAGAGAGAGAAGAGAGAGAGAGAGAGAGAGAGAGAGAGACAATGGCAATATGACAATGACAATAGTTTATTGTGATTTTAAGCTTTACAGCCCATTCACAAGGGGACATGGAAGGGGATTGGGCACAATACAAAAAACCATATTGAACAAAAACAACAAGAAGAAACAAAAAAACGGTTGCAGCCCAAATGACTTCATGGCATGGATTCCACGTCATGGTACAAAGATAGAGATCCAGAGTCAGGTAAAAGGTTGCAACAAAGTGCTCATTCCGGTTGGGCCTCTGGCTCTTGCTATTTTTTGCTACAGCCCCACGATTCACAAAAAAACATTGCGTAAAGTTTTCGCCCATTGTAAAGGGACGAGGCTGACGAGGGTGGAGATACAACAAACATACAATCCACCGCCCTCGCTTCTCTCCCCCCTCTCTTTTCTCTCAATCTCTCTCTCTCTCTCTCTCTCCCTCTCCTCTCTCTCTCTCTCTCCCCCCTCTCCCTCTCTCTCTCTCTCTTCTCTCTCTCTCTCTCCCTTCTCCCCTTCTCTCTCTCTCTCCAACTTTAGGGGACGGAAGCCTAGTGGTCAAACATTGCGCTGGCAATTTGACGACCCGGGTTCGAGTCCGTCGAAGGAAATTTTCTTCCTGGAGTTAACATCAGTGCTGACTCCACCCTCCCCAAAAGTCCTTCGGGGTGAGACTTTAAACCGAGGCCCCGTGTGCGAACGCACGCAGAACATCTTGCGCCCAAAGTTAAATCCTGATCCGCTTTTCGTAAGAGTAGGCCATCGTGTGCCGGTGGGGAAAAGATGACAATATTTACAAAACTGCAATACACACGGGGGCCGGATGAAAAAAAGCACATGATTGCTTATTCTGTTATCCCGATATAAAAGAATAAATAAATAAACACACACACACACACACACACACACAAACACCCCACACACCGCGCGCCCTACAAACACACACACACACACGCACGCACACACACACACACACACACACGCATACACATACACTCACACACACAGACACAACCAACCCCCCCACCACACACCCAATGCACACACACCCTCCACTCCCAAAAACACATGCCGCACGCCGCACGCACACACACCACACACCCTCGCACCACAAAACAACGCACCAACAAACCACATACACACACAACACACACAATAGAACAAACTTTAAATAACCAAGGAAAAACTCACAGCCCCATGACCATTCATAACACATCCCAGCACTGATTTTTTCTTTAAACTTTTTCCCACGGGGGGTGCCACTGGCTTGTCGTAAATTCCGTTTCATCCCGCTCATTGCCTGGTTTGCTTTGCCCCAAAAAAAAATCGGGGGTTCGTCACCTGCTCTGCTTCCAACTAAATTCAAAAACCTGTCATCGCTTTCACAGATCAAAGCTTAGGATTGTCACTGGAAGTGAAAACACGGAAAAAGTCCCGATTTCTCTTTGTGTTCCTGAGCCTTCTCTGTAGCGATCGGTCAGTCAGTTCAGCAACGTAGTCCCGTATCAGCTCCACCCCGTATCCAGCGTCACGTACCTTGACCAAGCAGGGGTCACAATCCTCTTCCAGCGCAGCGTCAGTGGCAGGCACGTCAACAAGGTCGATTCCGCTCTGCTGATCAGCCGCAGTATCTGGGTCGGTAGGCACGGTGACGTCAGGGGATGCGGGCGAAATTCTCGTGCGTAGCACAAGACAGGCCGTGTTGCGTTGTCTGGTGACAGGGGTGTGTCAGTGACAGAGACAGCGCCAGTTACTGGGGGAGAAGGCATAAACAATTGCCCACATTCTCCTGATTTGAAATTTCACAAGATGTTTCTTGGAAATGTGGCATCGTAGCTGCCTGTCTCCTTTCCTCCAGTCGTCTCCGGTCCCTCCTCAGCTGACTTGGCGGCTTTCTTCGGTAGCACTGCGAAGAAGACTGCTGTGCTTGTTGACACGCCATGCTGTCAGACTCAGTGCTAGTTCTCAGTCCGCAGTACGACAATCATATTGTCGCCTTCTCCTGTCACTTTCCAGGAGGTCAGGTGACTCCCCTCTAGCAGACCACTTAAGGTCTTCTCCAGCGCTGTTGGAAGGCCGACAACGGGCATGGTGCTGCAGGAATTGGTATTTAGTATAATTTACGCAGAGCAAAATTTTTCTTGACTCTATCCAAGGGAGATCACCCTGAGAACCTCGAGAGAGAGAGAGAGAGAGAGAGAGAGAGAGAGAGAGAGAGAGAGAGAGAGAGAGAGAGAGAGAGAGAGAGAGAGAGAGAGAGAGAGAGAGATAGAGAGAGAGAGAGAGAGAGAGAGAGAGAGAGAGAGAAGAGAGTGAGAAGAGAGAGAGAGAGAGAGAGAGAGAGAGAGAGAGCAGAGAGAGAGAGAGTCCAATAGTACTAACCATTGTCTGCATTTGCCTTTATTTCCTTATCCGTCCCTATCTCGTCCTCTTACGGCCTTTTCCTCCATGTGGTGGAGAGAGCTTTACAAAGACGCTCTTTTTTTCTTTGCTCTGTGTATTGTTCTTTGTGTCACCTATTGAAGAGACAGACAGAGATTTCTTTCTTCTGATTATTTTTAGCGGGTTTTGTTTTCCTTCTTCAAGACTTATTGTTCCTTGAATTATATTTTTAAAAAAAGAGAATAAAAACAGTTTTACAGGCAGACCATTGTTCCAAACTATGTCACTATAATGTACCGGTTTGAGGCCATATCCTGAAGCTTTTGGTGATCTACCCCCCCCCCCCCCCCCCCCCCCCCCCCCACACACACACACCCTTTTTTCCCCTGTATGAATTTCCTTTGACTCCGTAAAGAGCTATTGTAGACTTCCCTGCACAGCCGTTTACCAGATTCCTCCACTTCATTTCGGTTAAGTGTTAAAGCAACAATTCCATTATCGTCTTACAATGTGATCAGTACCCACTTTCTTTTCTGTTTACCCTCATTCAAAAGCTATATAGAACTGCTAAAGGAAGACCGTTTGATGATGCTGAATGACCATACAGGATAAGTAGTTTGAGTTTACTTCTTAATACCAGCATAGCAGGAGGTAAGCTCAGTGGTCAGAGCACTAGCTTTCCCCAAGCCAAGCATTGAGTGTGGTTACCAAGTGAATGAGTGACCGTTTGCAGGCCTCGGCTCCAGCACAGTCCCCCTAGCTGTGAAAGCATGCTCCCCTAACTCTTTGGACAGAAAAGTTAAGGCAGCGAGGGAGAGACGGGCGCCGCCCTCAGTATGTTTGTCCCTAGAGAACCTGAGACCTCTGACAACTGGCTTCTTAACAGTCACATAGGTTATAAGAACACATTTACCTTTTTCTATTTGGAAGGATGCATTGTTTGCTGATCTTGTCGACCTACTTACTTGGAATAATAAAATTATGCTCATTGCATCTGATGCTCCATGGTTACCGAGGATAGTCCTTGGGACAATTTTGTTTTTGATTCTAGATTAGCTGCTAAAATCCAACTTTCATATTTGTGAGAGGAAGATGCAATATAGCAGTACTAGTACCAAGAGACAGGGAGAGAAAGGCAGATTAGATACAGCATCAACAATTCATAGCAAATGGGCAACAGAAGACTCAGGGGAGCAGTTCGTCAGTCATTCTTGAGATCCGACAAAGAAGCTAACTATCGCTACCTAAAAATAGTGTCGCACAATTCACATATAATGTGTCCCGAAATAGAAACGGACGCGTACAACAAGTCTCTCATTGAATGGGAGATAATCTAATTACCTCCTTGTCACACTAGATCAAGCACATAAGATCTAGCATACAAACAATTACGGGTTTGTTTTTTTTTACAAAATAAATCCTCTCTCTCCTCTCTCTCTCTCTCATCTCTCTCTCTCTCTCTCTCTCCTCTCTCTCTCTCTCTCTCTCTCTTTCTCTCTCTCTCTGTGCACCGTGTGCAGGACTTGAACAGTCTACAGTTGGAGGTGGGGGGAGAGACTCGAACCTTCAAACAGTGGAGCTGGGACTTTGTCAACAGTTACTACCCCAACATTGGTCGCCGTCATTACCGCGTGCCGGCGTTACACTTCAATCAGCAGACACTGAACCACGTGGTGGCCGACTGCAGGTCCCCCGCCTCAGCTTCTGCTGCACAATGTGTGTGTGTGTGTGTGTTGTGTGTGTGGTGTGTTGTGGTGTGTGTGTTGTGTGTGTGTGTGGTGTGTGTTGTGTGTATGTGTGTATGGTTTGTTTTTGTGCGTTTTGTGTGTGTGTTTGTGGTGTGTGTGAAAGTGTGGTGTGTGTGTGTGTTGTTTGTGTGTTGTGTGTTGTGTTGTGTGTGTGGTGTTGAGAGAGAGAGAGAGAGTGTTGTGTGTGAGTGTGTGTTTGATTGTGTATGTGTGTTTGTGTGAGAGAGAAAAGAGAGAGAGAGAGGGTGTGGGGTGTGTGTGTGTGTGTGTGTGGGTTGTGTGTGTTGTTTGTGTGTGTGAGTGTGTTGCGTTTTTTTCTTGTAGTTAATTTTTTCACAAAATTTAATTTAACAATGTGGTTGTGAGTGTTTGGGTGGTCTGCTGTCGCTGTCGTCGTCGCGTGTCGTGTAAAAAAAACCCTTACACAGTCGTTATGGTGTTGGGTTGTGAATGACCAAAGACGATAAAGGGGGGACACGATATGACAAGGGGAAAATCACTTGGAAAGTTTAGGAAAAAGACTGAAAAAATACAAAACGATAAAGGAAAAACGGGTTTTTTGGAAAATTTTTTTTGGGGGCCGGACTCCACAAATAAAAACCCCCCCCCCCCAAAAAAACCACCCTTAAGCAAAAAAAACGCCCCCCCAAATTAGCAACTAGAAAAAAAAAAGCACCCACAAACAGACACTTTCCCAAAAAACAACGGCAAAAAACCAAATACACCTAGAAAAAGGGTCAAGATTAACTAACAAAATCGAATTCACAACCAATCAAAAGGGAAAAAAATTTAAGTCGGGGGGTTACCCTCCTTTACCACCAACCAAGGCGAAAAAAAAAGTTATTTGAATCTTTTGGGGGGTGAGAGGAAAAGAAACGAAAGTTGGATGGAGGATGGAGGGAGGATGGTGGAGGGGATGGATGGATGGGTGGGTGGGTTTGGATGGGGAAAGGATGGGGGACGAAGGGGGTGGGGGGGGGGGTTTGGGCTGGCTGGGGGTTGCTTCTTGCTGGCTGGCGGGGTGGCTGCTGGCGGGGGCGGCGGATGAATGGAGAGCATGGATGATTTTCAACAATTTGTCCTGAAAAAGAGAGCCACATCACCAAATTTTTTAATGCTTCGTTTCACACATTCCCTCAAAGGATATTTAAAAAAAAAAATCTAAATGGAATGCATGCATGCTACATGCATGGTGCATGGTCCGTGGTGGCAGGACCGCATCGGGGTGGGGACCTGGGCCCCACAGTGGGGGCGGAAAACTGGGGGACCCCTCAGGGGCTGCAGACACAGGCCAGGGGGCCCCCTTTCCCCTTTACTCCCCACCTACGATAACTACCTGGGCCCAACTCCCCCAGCAACACAAACTAAAAAAGGGTGAACGAAGGAAGGAAAAATGGGTGAAAAGAGTGAAAGGAAGGAAGAAATAAAAGAATGAATAAGGAAAAAGAAAGAATGGGGAAGAAGAAGAAGGAAGAAATAAGAAGGAAGAAAGGGAAAAAAAAATGATGGAAAAAAGATGAAGGGGAAGGAAAAAAAAGAATGAAAAAAGGGGAAAGGGAAAAAATAAGGAATAAAAGGGGGAAAAATGGGTGAAGAAAGGAAGGAAAAAAAATGAAGAAAAGGAAGAAGGAAGGAAAAAAGGAAGGAAGGAAGGGGAAGGAAAAAGGTGAATGGTGGGAAGGGGTGAAGAAAAAATGGATGAAAATGGAACGAAGGGGAAAAAGAATGAATCAATGAAGGAAGGAAGGAAAAAGGATAATGAGTGAAGGAAGGAAAAAATGGAATGATTAAGGAAGGGAAAAAATTGAATGAATGAATGTAATGAAAAGAAAATGGAAAGAATGAATGAATGAAAATTTAAGAATGAATGAAAAGGAAGGGGTTATCATCGGGAAGGAAGCGGGGGGGGGGTTGCAAGAATGAAGGGGGGGGTTGACAGCGATAAAGGAGGGGAAGGAAGGGGAAAAAAAAAGGAAGGGGAAGGAAAGAAGGAAGGAAAGAAAAGGAAAAAAAGGGGGGAAGGAAAAAGGAAGGAAAGGGAAGGGAAAGGGAAAAAAAAAAAGAAAAAAAAAAAAAAAAAAGGGAAAAAAAAAAAGAAAGAAAGGAAAGGAAAAAGAAGGAAGGAAAGAACAAATTGAAAAAAGGGGGAATGTGAAGGGGGAAGGAAAGGGGAGGGAAAAAAAAAAAAAGGAAGAAAGGGGGGAAGAGATGACAAAGAAAGGAAGGAACGGTGAAAACGAAAAAAAAAATAAGGGGGAAAAAAAAAAACCAAATATTGAATAACAATGAAAAAAAAACAGATAATAACAGACAACAGTCATCCCATTGCACCAAATTTTTAAAGCCTACCAAAAAGCTTAAAGGGCTTTCCCTTTAAAAAAATAAAAAAGCCGAGAAAATACCTTACACCAATGACAAAACACCTTCACCAATGGAAAGGCCACCCAAATGGAAAAAGGGCCTTACAGCAAGAGGATGGCCCCTTCAGCAATAATGAAATGGCCACACACCAATGATAACGGCCTTACAGCAATATGAAATTCTACCACCAATGATGAAAAGACCACACCCCAATGAAAAATGGCCAACCCCAATGATAACAAGGGCCTTACAGCAATAATAACAGGCCGCTTTGTGTCGCAGAAAAAAGGGAACAAACGCCACCCCCAACCTTCGGGAAAAAGAAATCGCAGGGAGAAATTGACATTTTTGCTCTGCATAAACGGGGTGGGGGGGGTGATGATAGAGGTAGGTCGACACTGAAAACAGAAGAGAGAGGGGGAGGAGAGGGAGGGGGGGGGGAGAGAGAAGGAGGGAGGGAGGGAGAGAGGAAGAGAAAGAGAAAAAGAGAGAGAAGAGAGAGAGAGAGAAGGAAGAGAGAAAGGGGAGGGAAAAGAGAGAGAGAAAAAAAGAAAGAAAAAACCATACAGACAACTGACTGAACAACAAGCAACAGATATCAGAAAGAAAGAAAAATAGATAGATAGATAGATAGAAGATAAATAGAAGATGATAATAGAAGATGATAGATGATAGATGATGAAAGGGGAGGGTGGTAGGTAGGGGGTGATAGATAGATATATAGATAGATGATAGATGATAGATAGATAGGTAATAATAGATAGACAATGATAGATAGATGATAATGATAGATAGATAGATAGATAGATGATAGTAATAGATAGATAGATAATAGTAGATAGAAAAAGGGCAGACAGACAATAGAAAGAAAAGAAAAAGAAAAAAGGGGGAAGAAAAAGACAAAATTGGGGGAAAAAATAAGTAAATAGAGTAGAAAAAGACAAAAAAAAACGAAGGGAAACGAGAAGGCAAGAACCCCAAAAAGGGAAAAAAGAAAGAAAGAAAGAAAAAAGAAAGAAAAAAAAAAAAAAAAAAGAAAAAGAAAGAAAAGAAGAAAAAAAAAAGAAAGAAAAAGAAAGAAAAAAAAGAAAGACGGGGGGCAAAAGAATAAAAAAGAAGGGAGGAATATGCGGGAAAAAGAACCACAAAGAATTTTTTTAAAGGAGAAAATGTAGCAGAGCAAAGAAAGAAACAGAGAAAAAAAAAGTGACCAAAAAAAACGAAAATTAAAACACAAAAAAGGGGGAAAAGACTGACTGACAAAAATGGGACCAAAACAAAAAAAAATAACAGTTACAAAGGTAAGCAAACAAAGACTAACAACAAGCAAAAAAAGTCAACAAACAAACAAAAAAACAAAGAACAAACAAATTACAAAAACAAACAAACAAAAAAAGAAAGTCTATGCTTTTCCCCCGTTTCTAGACCTTCATTGTTTTTCTTTGTAAGTAAGATGTGCCCTGTTTTGTTAAAGTGTCCCTCTTTCCCTGCCATTCAACACTTCGTATGAGATAAAACTGACATGCCAGGATTTTAACACAAAACAATAACACAGGGAGCGGGGACATTTCTCTTGCCAAACATCAGCCCCGATAAAAAAAATCCACAGTCTGATAGGAGGGTTTTGAAACCGAAACCGCTTTAGTTGACTAAGAATATGCAAAAAAGGGAAGCAGCAAACCCAAGCAGGGGAACAGTCAATTTAGGGAAATAAACAGTTCATTAAAACCCCGGGGCATTTAAATTTTTTCTGTCGTTGAAGGAGAGAAACGTAGCGGAATAGCTACACTAATAAGACTGGAGAGGGAAGGGTCAAGGGATTCTTTTTTCTTTTTCCCGTACGCTCAAAAAACTATTGATCTGTCATAAAGCAAAAGCGTTACGTTGCCGTTAACGCCTGACAATCACCCCCAAAAGCATCCGATTTGGGCGTGGGACACAATGGGTAAATGTCAAGCCTTTCAAGGGGGGGTGGGGGGGCAGGAAAAAACCAAAATGGCAGAAAAGGGGCAAGAAAGCGGGACAGGAAGAACATAACAAGCAAACGAAATAGGATAAAAAGAGCGATTTCCTAGCACCTAGGTGGGGGGGGAATTTAATTATTTCCTCTGGGACACCACGGGGGGAGGAAGTGAGACAGCGGTTAGAGATTATCACACACACAGCGCATCGACACTTGACAGAAGCTTTTGCCCCCTGTATAACACAGAAAACAATTCCAGGTTTTATGCGCATGGCATCCTTCAATCATACCACAGACCCCTAACGCCTAATTCTTTAAACCCTGCACATCTGATTCCAGGGATCGGGTTGGGGACGCAACGAGTCAGGGTTTTTTTCCCGAAAAAACGGGGGCCCTTGGGGGTGCTTGCCAAGGGGCGAGGGGCGCCCCGTGTTCGAAATACGAAACTTAAAACGCCCCAAAACAAAATTTTTTTCTAAAAAATTCATACAGTGAAACAAAGCTTGGGCTTTAATTTTGCAAAAAATATAAAAATGTACTTTTCCCAACAATGAAGAAGTCGTGATTTTTTTACAGATTGTTCCTTTGGGGTTTTAAATTGTTTTTGACGGGGCAAAAGAAAAACCTTTCCCCCCCCATTTGACCCCTTTGTTCCTCTAAACAGAACGGGTTTTAAGTTGAAGGCATGATCGCCAAGGGGCGAGAATTCACCCTGGTACAAAAGAAAGGTTTCCAGGGCGGGGGCATAGGATGAGTCACCCACACAAATTTTTCTTTGGTGGGGTTCTAAAATCCTAAAAATATCCCGGAAGGATGCTAAATTCAAAAGACAAATTTCACCCGCCCCGGGCAGTCCAAAGGCTATCCGCATTTTTCCATTAACTTGTTTCCATAGCCCATCCAGCTGACGTGGAAGGGGGTAGCTTCAGGACAGACATGTCAGAAAAAATAAAACCCTTAGACCCAACTTTTTCCGCCAAGACCCCAAAACCCCGAGCTTTCATACATGACCCACGTTCCAAAAAACTGAGATACACACGTATCATCAGTAAAGCACACAAAAAATCGCAGTTCGACTTGCCCAAAAAAAGAAAGATTGAAAACTCACTCCCTTTTTTGATC
>JASPKP010008841.1:0-11061 GCA_030674155.1 Stramonita haemastoma
TAATTTTTCATAAAATATCATACACCAAAAGTAATCTGCCGGGCCCCCCCCCCACCGCAAACAAAAAAAAACCGACACACAAACCACCAAGAACGCCGCCACGGCGCCCTGCATACCCACCCTCCCATAATAAACTTAAAAAAAATAAACAAAGGTTTAGCAAACGAAAAACCGCCCGTTTTCCGGGACCTTTGCCGCCCCCACTTTTCCGGCCCGTTTTCCCGAGCCCAGGCCCCCAGGAAACCCCATTCCCAACTATCAGCCCGAAATGGGCAACCATTTTGGGTGTTTGGCACTGAAATTTTTTTTTGGGGACCCCCACGCCCGCAAGAAAGGCAACCCCCCTTGTACAGAGCCAAAAATTTGTCGCCTTTGAAACCCAAAGTACAGGGTTTGGCAAAAAAACACCCCCACAAAACCATCCAATAAAAAATTTCATTTTTAATATCATAAAAACCACATAATTTTTTGCCGGTTTTTCCCCTTTCCACAACCCCGCGAAACCCAAAAAAACCCCACACCAAAAAAAACACCAAGAACCCGCGCACGCCGCCATTCCCTACCCACCCTCCCATAATTAAAAAACTAAGAACTAAAGCCCCTTTGACCAAACGCCCCTTTTTTGGGACCTTGGGCCCCCCGACCCTTTTTCCCCATTCCAAGCCCAGGGGAACAGGACCCTAATTTTTACACATCAACAGACTGGACAAACCATTTTGGGGTGTGTTGGGGGCACTGAATTGTGGGGACCCACGGCCCCAAGATGGCCCCCTTTTTTCCCCCCTTGACAACCAAAATTTTTTCGCCTAGAAACAGAGTACAGTGTAGGGAAAAAAACAAACCCCCAAAAAAACACCAATTTCCCCCCAAAAAATAATTTCATATAATATCAACACCACAATAATCTGCCGGGTTTTCCCCCCCCCACGCGCAAACACAAAAAACCGCAAAACACAAACACCAGAGAACGCGCGCACGCGCGCATTTCCTTTCCCCCCCTCCCATGAAAAGACTAAAGAACTAAAAGCAATTTTGACGCAAACGGGCCCTTTTTGGGGCCATTGCCCCCCCGCCTTTTCCGCATTTCCAAAAGCCCAGGGCACCCGGGGCCCTATTCCCAAAAACTTTGCCAACCGCCCGGAAACCAACCCCTTTTTGGTTTTTGTGGGACTTGGAATTGTGGCGACACCAAAGGCCCCCCAAGATGGCAAAACCCCCCTTGTACAAGGGGCCAAGTTTTTTCCGGCCCTAAAAACCCCCTTTGAGTTTTCCAGTTAGGGAAAAATCAAACCCCCCCAACACCATCCAATAATAATTTCATATAATATCATACACCAAAAATAATCTTCCGGGGCCCCCCCCCAAAAACGCGCAAAAACAAAAAACCGCACACCCCAAAAACCAGAGAACCCCGCGCCCCGCCCCGCAAAGCATACCCACCCCTCCCATGAATTTTGAGCTAAAGAACTAAAGCATTGTTACCAAAACGGCCCGTTTTTTGGGGCCTTTGGGCCCCCCGATTTTTCCCCAGTTCCAGAGCCCCAGGGCACCAGGAACCCCATTTTACACTATCAGACAGACTGGACAACCATTTTGGATGTGTGTGGCACTGGAATTGGTGGGCCCAACGGCCCGCAAGATTTGGGAACCCCGCTTGTACAGAGCCAAGTTTTGTCCCCCTAAAACAAGAAAATGTTTTAGCAAAAATCACCCCCCCAAAAACCATCCAATAATAATTTTTATATAATTTTCATCAAACCCCAGTAATTTTGGGCCGGCCCCCCCAACACCGAAACCCCAAAAAAACCCCCACACACAAAACACAAGAACGCGCGCACGCGCCATTTCATACCCCCCCTCCCCCTGAATAAAAGTAAAGAAAATAGAAAACATTGTGACGCCCAAACCCGTTTTTCCCGGGGCCCTTTTTCCCCCCGACTTTTCCGGCAGTTTTCCCGAACCCCCGGGGAGCAGGACCCTATTCAAAACTATCAGACAACTGGAAAAACCAAAATTTTTATTTTGTTGGGACAATTGGGGGCACAAACCACGGCCCCCAAGGGGAAAAAGGCAAAACCCCCCTTTTTACAGAGCCAAGTTTTTTTGCCTAGAAACGAATACAGTGTAAGGCCCCCCCCAAAAAACACCCCCCACAACAAAAACCCCCTCCAAAAAAAATTTCATATAATATCATTCACCACATAAAAACTGCCGGGGCCCCTCCACACGCGAAAAAAACAAAAAACCGCACACACAAACACCAAAAAACGCCCCCACGCGCGCATGCATACCCACCTCCCCCTGAAAAAGAGCTAAAAACTTTAAAAACCCTTTACCCCAAACGGGCCCTTTTTTGGGGCCTTCCCCCCCGAAATTTTCCGCAGTTCCGAAACCCCCCGGGGAGCAGGCCCCTTTTTCAACCACTATGCAGACAGACTGGACAAAAAACCCTTTTGGAGGTTTGGCACTGGAATTGTGGCGACCCCAAAGGCCCGCAAAAATGGGAACCCCCCTTGTAAAAAGCCAAATTTGTCGCCTTAGAAACAGAGTACCGTGTAAAGGGAAAAATCCCCCCCCAAAAACACCATCCAAATTTAAAATTTTCCCAAAAAAATCATACAAACCCCAGTAATCTGCCGGGCCCCTTTCCCCAAAGGGGCCCAAACACAAAAAAAAACCCCACACAAAAAAACACCCAAAAACGCGCGCAAAGCGCGGCCCTGCATACCCCCCCTTCCCCATGAATAAGAAACCAAAAAAAACAAAGCATTGTGACGCAAAAACTGGCCGTTTTTCGGGGCCCTTGCCGCCCCTACTTTTTCCGCATTTTCCCGACCCCGGGCACCCGACCCAAATTTTAAAACTAGGGAGACAGACTGGACAACCATTTTTGGGGTGTTGGCAAAGGAAAATTTTGGGGGACACCCCCCCTGCAAAAAAGGAACCCCCCTTTAAAAAACCAAGGTTTTTCGCCTAGAAACAAATAAAAGTGGGAGGGAAAAATCCCAAAACCCCCCCCAACACCCTCCAATAATAATTTCCCTTTTAATAATCAACACCACCGTAATTTTGCCCCCCTCCCCCCCCCCACACCCAAACACAAAAAACCCCAACACAAAACCAGAGAACGCGCGCCACCCCGCCAAGGGATACCCACCCTCCCTGAATAAGAGCTAAAGAACAGAACATTGTACGCAAAAGCCGTTTTCCCTTTCCGGGAATTTTCCCCCTTAAATTTTCCAGTTCCAGAGCCCAGGGCAACCCAACCCCCATTCTTTCACTATTTTCAGACAGACTACAAAACCCTTTTTTTAAGTGTGTGGCACTGGAAAATTGTGGCGACACCACGGGCCCCCAAATTGGGAACCCCCCCCTTTTACAGACCCAGTTTTTTCCCTAAAACGAGGGACAGTGTAGGGAAAAAACACCCCCAAAAACACCAACCAAAATTAAATTTTTTTATAATAACATAAACCCCCCACATAATTTTGCCCGGGGCCCCCCCCAACACGCCAAACACAAAAAACCGCAACAACCCAAACACCAGAGAACGCGCGCACGCGCGCATCATACCCCCCCCCTCCCCATGAAAAAAAAGCTAAAGAACTAGAAGCATTGGGGACGCCCAAAACCCGTTTTCGGGACCTTGCCCGCCCGACTTTTTTTTCCCCGTTCCAGACCCAGGGCCCAGGGCCCCCATTTTTACCAAATATCAACGACTGGACAACCATTTTGGATGTGTGTGGCCTGGAATTTTGGCGACCCCCACGGCCCGCAAGAAAAGGGAAAACCCCCTTGTTTCAAACCCAATTTGTCGCCTAGAAAAAAGTACAGTGTAGGGAAAAATCACCCCCACAACACCATCCAAAATAATTTTATATAATTTTCATTTTTCCCCACAGTAATTCCCGCCGGGTCCCCCCCAAAAGCCGGGGGAAAACCAAAAAACCGCACACACCAAAAAACCAGAGAACGCCGCACCGCCAAGCATACCCACCCCCCCCCCAAGAATAAAGCTAAAAAAACTAGAAGCATTGTGACGCAAACGGGCCCTTTTTTGGGGCCCTTCCGCCCGACTTTCCGCTTTTCCCCGAGCCCAGGGCCCAGGACCCTATTCTTCACTAGGGAGAACCCGACTGGACAAAAACCCTTTTGGATTTTTTGTGGCACGGAATTGTGGGGACACCACGGCCCCCCAAAATGCAACCCCCGCTTGTACAAGCCAAGGTTTTTTCGCCTAGAAACAAGTACAGTGTAAACAAAAATTTCCCCCCCCAAAACCATTTCCAAAAATTTAATTTCCCTATAAAAATTTATACACCAAAAAACCCAGGGAAATCTGCCGGGTCCCCCCACACGCGCAAACACAAAAAAACCCCACACACAAACCCTTCAAACCAAAAACGCCCACGCGCCATGCATACCCACCCTCCCCCTGAATAAGAGCTAAAGAACAAAAGCATAGTGACCCCAAAACGGCCCCCTTTTTCGGGACCTTTGGGCCCCCCGACTTTTCCCGCCATTCCCAGAGCCCCGGGCCACCCAAACCCCCATTTTAAAACTAAGAAACAGAACTGGACAACCCCAAAATTTTGGGTTTTGTGTGGGACGGGGGTTGTGGGGGGGGCACCAACGGCCCCCCAAGAAGGCCCCCGCATTGTACAGAGCCCAAATTTTTTCGCCCTAGAAAAAAGTAAAAGTGGAGGCAAAAAAACACCCCCACAACACCATCCAATAAAAATTTCATAAATATTTAACACCCAGTAATCTGCCGGGTTTCCCCCCACACGCGCAAACCAAAAAAAAAACCCCCACACAAAAAACCCAGAAACGCGCGCACGCGCGCATGCATACCCACCCTCCCCCTAATAAAAGCTAAAGAAAATAGAAGCATTTGACGCAAACCCCCGGTTTTTGACCTTTTTCCGCCCGACTTTTCCCCAATTCCCAAACCCAGGCAGCAGGCCCCATTCCTTTCCACCCATGAGACAGACTGGGCAACCCCTTTTTTGGGTGTGTGTGGCACTGGAATTGTGGCGACACCCAAAGCCCCCCAAGATGGCAAAACCCCGCTTGGGACAGAGGGCCCAAATTTTTTCCCTTTGAAAAAAGAAAGTACAATTTAGCAAAAATCATTTTTTAAACCCCCCCCAACACCAACCAATAATTTTTTTCATTATAAAAATCTTTCACCACAGTTTTCTGCCGGTCCCCTCCCCACCCCCGCCAAACCAAAAAAACCCCACACCCCAAAAAAACCCCCAGAGAACCGCGCACGCGCCTTTTAGGAAACCCCCCCCCTTTCCCCTGAATAAGAACTAAAGAAATAGAAGCATTGTGACGCAAAACCGGGCCGTTTTCCCGACCTTTGGGGGCCCGTAAATTTTCCGCATTTTCCCAAACCCCAGGGCAGCAAAGGGCCCTATTTTAAAACTATGCAACAGACGGACAACCATTTTGGATGTTTTGGGGGGCAACCCCAAATTTTTGGGCGGCCCCCCCGGGCCCCCAAAAATTCAAAAAAACCCCCATTTTAAGAGCCCAAGTTTTGGGCGCCCTAGAAACAGAGTAAAAGTTTTTGGGGGGAAAAATCACCCCCACAACACCATCCCAAAAAAATTTTTATATAATACATACACCACCCGTAAATTCCCGCCGGTCCCCTCCACAAAGCCCCAAACACAAAAAACCGCACAACCCAAAAAAACACCCAAAAACGCGCGCAAAGCGCGCAAAGCATAAACCCCCCCCTCCCCCCCCAATAAGAGCTAAAGAACCAAAAGCCATTTGGACCAAAAAAACGAACCGTTTTTTGGGAACCCCTTTCCGGGCCCGGAAATTTTTCCCCCAGTTCCAGAGCCCAGGGCAGCGGAAACCCAAACTACACTAAGCAACAGACTGGACAACCATTTGGGTGTGGGGCAACTGGGAAAATTTTGGGGGACACCACGCCCGCCCAAAATTGGGAACCCCCGTTGTACAAGCCAAGTTTTTTCCCTAGAAACAGAGAAAAGTGTAAGGCAAAAAATTTACCCCCCAAACCCAAACCCAAAAATAATTTCATATAAATCATACACCCCAGTAATCCCCCGGGGCCCCTCCCCCGCAAACACAAAAAACCCCACACAAAAAACACCAAGAACGCCGGCAAAACATACCCACCCTCCCCAAAGAATAAGAGCAAAGAACTAGAACATTGTGACCAAACGCCGTTTTCCCCGGGCCCGGGCCGCCCCTTTTTTTTTTCCGCATTTCCAAAACCCAAGGGGACAGGACCCTATTCCACCCCTCGAGGACAGACGACAAAACCCTTTTTGGGTGGGGGGGGCACGAATTTTTGGCGACAAACCCCGGGCCCGCAAGATGGCAACCCCCCCTTGGGACAGAGCCAATTTTTTTCGCCTAAAAACAGAGTTTCATGTAGGGAAAAATCACCCCCCACAAACAAAAATCCAATAATAATTTTTATATAATATATACCCCACAAATAATCTCCGGGGGCCCCTCCACACCGCAAACACAAAAAAACCCCACACCCCCAAACCCCCCGAGAAAAGGCCGCGCCCCGCCGCATGCCCAAAACCCCCCCTCCCAGAATAAAAGCTAAAGAACCCAGAAAACATTTTTGACGCAAACGGGCCCTTTTCCCGGGGCCTTTCCCCCCGCCCTCTTTTCCCCCATTTCCCAAAAGCCCAAAGGGAGCGGCCCTATTCAAAACTTTTCAAAACAGACGGGCAACCATTTTTGGGTGTGTGTGGGACTGGAATTTGTGGCGACACCACGGCCCCCCAAGATGCAACCCCCTTGGGGGAGAAACCAAGTTTTTTCCCCCTAGAAACAAGTCCCGTGGGCAAAAATCACCCCCACAACACCATCCAATAATAAAATTTTATATAATATCAAACACCACAGTAATCTGCCGGGTTTCCCCCCCCCCACGCGCAAACACAAAAAACCCCACAAAAACAAAAAACCAAAGAACGCGCCCCACGCCCCGCCCTGCATTTCCCACCCCCCCCCCCGAATAAAGCAAAGAACTAAAGCATTGTACCCAAAAGCCGTTTTTTGGGACCAATTTTCCGCCCTACTTTTTCCCCATTCCAAGCCCCCGGGGACCCAAACCCCATTCAAAACTATGCAACAACCCGGGCAACCCTTTTGGATGTGTGTTTGGGACTGGGGGTTTGGGGACACCAAAGGCCCCCAAGTTTGGGAAACCCCGCTTTTACAGAGCCAAGTTTTCGCCTAGAAAAAAGTAAAGTGGGAGGGAAAAATCACCCCCACAACACCATCCAAAAATAAAAATTTATATAATTTTCATACACCACAGTAATCCCCGGTCCCCTCCCACACGCGCAAACACAAAAAACCGCACACACAAACACCAAAAAACGCGCGCACGGGGGCGCATGCCTACCCACCCTCCCCCCCTTAATAAAGCTTTAAAAAACTAGAAGCATTGTGACGCCCAAAAGCCGGGTTTTTTGGAAACCCTTTTTCCGGGCCCCCCAATTTTCCGCAGTTTTTCCCCCGCCCAGGGGGCCCGACCCTATTCTAAAACTAGGGAACCGACGGACAACCATTTTTGGGTGTGGGGTGGCCTGAATTTGGGGGGGGGGGCACCACGCCCCCAAGGGTTGGGAACCCCGCTTGTACAGAAACCAAGTTTGTCGCCTAGAAACAGAGTTTCATTTTAGGCAAAAATCAACCCCCCAAAAACACCATCCAATAATAAATTTCATATAATATCCCTAAACCCTAATCGCCGGGTCCCCTCCACAAACCCCAAAACACAAAAAAAAAGCACACACAAACCCCCCAAAAAACCCCGCGCAAAGGGGCCCCATTGCAATTTCCCCCCCTCCCTAATAAGAGCTAAAGAACTAGAACAGTGGGAAAGCAAACGCCCCTTTTCGGACCCTTGCCGCCCCCAAATTTTCCGCAGTTCCGAGCCCAGGGGACCCGGGCCCTATTCCCAACCCCCTACAACCCGACTGGGCAACCATTTTTGGGTGTGGTGGCACTTTAATTGGGGGGACACCACGGGGCCCCCAAGGGTGGCCCCAACCCCCCCCTTGTACAACCAAATTTGTCGCCTAAAAAAGAGACGTGTTTGGGAAAAAACACCCCCACAACACCACCCCAAAAATAATTTCATATAATATTTTATACACCACAGGGAATCTGCCGGGTCCCCTCCCCCCAAAAACCCCCAAAACCCAAAAAACCGCACACCCAAAAAACCAAAGAACCCCGGGCACCGGGGCGCATGCAAAACCCACCCTCCCCCTGAATTTAAAACTAAAGAACTAAAAAGCATTTTTGACGCAAAAAACCCCCTTTTCCCGGGGCCTTGCCGCCCCACTTTTTCCCCAGTTCCAGACCCCCGGGCCCCCCAACCCTATTCTACCCATGCAGACAGACTGGACAAAACCCTTTTGGGTGTGTGTGGCACTGAATTGTGCGACAAACCCAAAAGGCCCCCCAAGATGGCAACCCCGCTTGTTTCAAGCCAAGTTTTTTCGCCTTTAAAAAAGAGTACGTGTAGGCCCAAAAAACACCCCCCACAACCCCATCCAATTCTTTCATAAAAAATATCATACACCACAGTAATCTGGGCCCGGGCCCCCCCCACACGCGCAAACCCCCAAAAAACCGACCCCACAAACACCAAGAAAGCGCGCACCGCGCGCAGGGATACCCCCCCCCATGAATAAAAAGCTAAAAACTAGAAGCATTGTGACCAAACCCCCGTTTTCGGGACCTTTCCGGGGCCCCACTTTTTTTGCAGTTTTTTCCCGAGCCCAAGGGGACAGGGCCCTATTCAACACTTGCAACAACTGGGCCAAAAAAATTTTGGATGTTTTTGGCACTGGAAATTGGGGGCGACACCCCCGGCCCCAAGATGGCAACCCCCGCTTTAAAAAAGCCAAATTTCGCCTAGGAAACAAGAAGTGTAGGCAAAAATCAAACCCCCCCAACACATCCAAAAATAATTTCATATAATATCATAAAACCACAGTAATCCCCCGGGGCCCCTCCCACACCGCAAAAAAACAAAAAACCGCACACCAAACACCAAGAACGCGCGCACGCGCGCATGCAACCCACCCTCCCCCTAAAAAGAGCTTTAAAAAAAAAGAAGCATTGTGACCAAACCCCGGGTTTTTTGGGGCCTTGGCCCCCCCCCGACTTTTTTTCCCCATTCCAACCCAGGGCACCCGGACCCTATTCTACAAAAATGCAGACAACGGAAAAACCATTTTGGGTGTTGTGGCACTGGAATTGGGCGACACCCCGGCCCCCAAAATGGCAACCCCGGGGTTGAAAAGAGCCAAGTTTGTCGCCTAAAACAGAGTAAAATTTTTAGGGGAAAAATCACCCCCAAAAACCCCCAACCCAAAATAAAATTTCCCTAAAAAAATCATACACCACATAATCTGCCGGGGGCCCCCCCCACACGCCCAAACACAAAAAACCGCACACACAAAAAACCCAGAGGAAAGCGCGGGACGCGCGCAAAGCATAACCCCCCCCTCCCATGAATAAGACAAAAAAACTAGAAGCATTGGACGCAAAAAGCCGTTTTTCCCGGGGCCCCTTTTCCGCCCCAAATTTTTTCCCCAGTTCCAGAGCCCCGGGGACCCGGACCCTATTCTACACCATGCAGACAGACTACAACCATTTTGGGTGTTTTGTGGCAATGAATTTTGGGGACAAACCCCGGCCCGCAAGATGGCAACCCCCGGGTTTTACAGAGCCAAGTTTGCCCCCCTAGAAAAAAAAGTACAGTTTAAAGGGAAAAATCACCCCCACAAACCATCCAATTAAACAATTTTATATAAAATCATACACCACATTTGCTGCCGGGCCCCTCCACACGCCAAAACACAAAAAACCGCACACCCCAAACACCCAAAAACCGCGCACGCGCGCATGCATAAACCCCCCCCCCCGGGAAAAGAGCAAAAAAACTAAAGCATTGTGACGCAAACGGCCCCTTTTCGGGGCCTTGCCCCCCCGAAATTTTCGCAGGGTTTCCCGAGCCCAGGGGAGCAGGACCCTAATTTTACACATGCAGACAGACTGGACAACCTTTTTGGGGGGGGTGTGGACTGAATTGTGGGACACCCGGCCCGCAAGAAGGCAACCCCGCTTTTAAAAAGAGCCAAGTTTGGGCGCCTAAAACAAAAGTACAAGGGGAGGCAAAAATCACCCCCAAAAACACCATCCAAAATAATTTTTTATATATTATCATACACCACAGTAACTGCCGGGCCCCTCCACCCCGCCAAACACAAAAAACCCCCACACAAACAAACACCAGAAAACGCGCGCACGCGCCCCATGCAACCCACCCTCCCATGAATAAGAGGGTAAAAAAACTAGAAGCATTGGGGACGCAAAAAGCCCCTTTTTGGGGCCTTTTGCCGCCCCACTTTTTCCGCATTTCCCCAAAAAGCCCAGGGGACCCGGAACCCCTATTCCCACACTAGGGAGACAGACTTTACAAAACCCTTTTGGGTTGTGTGGCACTGGAAAATTTTGGGGAAAACCAGGCCCCCCAAGATGGGAACCCCGCTTGTAAAAAACCAAGTTTGTCGCCTAAAACAGAAATCAGTGTAGGCAAAAAACACCCCCAAAAACACCATCCAATAATAATTTTTATTTAAAATCATACAAACCCCAGTAATCGCCGGGGTCCCCCTTTTCCACACGCGCAAACACAAAAAACCGCACACACAAACACCGAGAACGCGCGCACGCGCGCATTCATACCCCCCCCTCCCATGAAAAGAGCTAAAGAACAGAAGCCCTTTTGACGCAAAAAGCCGTTTTTTTGGGACCTTGGGGCCCCCCCTACTTTTTCCCCAGTTTTCCCAACCCAAGGGGACCCGGAAACCCCATTTTTACACTAAACGACCCAAAAGGACAAAACCCTTTTTGGGGTGTGTGTGGCACTGGAAATTTTGGGCCCACAAAACCCCGGGGCCCCCAAGATGGCAACCCCCCTTTTTACAAGCCCCAAATTTTTTCGCCTAAAAAAGAGTACAGTGGGAG
>JASPKP010008842.1:10000-11060 GCA_030674155.1 Stramonita haemastoma
CTGTCTGTCTGTCTGTCTGTCTGTCTCTCTCTCTCTCTCTCTCTGTCTCACTCTCTGTCGCTGTCTCTGTCTCTGTCTCTCTCTCTCTACCTTGTTTCTGTGTCTCTCTCTCTCACTGTCTCTATCTCTCTCTGTCTCTGTCTCTGTCTGTCTTCTGTCTGTTTGTCTATCTGTCTGTCTGTCTGTCTGTCTGTCTGTCTGTCTGTCTGTCTGTCTCTCTCTCTCTCTCTCTCTCTCTCTCTCTCTCTCTCTCTCTCTCTCTGTCTGCATAGTCTAGTCTTTCGCTCTCTCTCTCTCTACCTTGTTTCTGTGTGTCTCCCCTTCTCTGTGTGAGTATGTCTATATGTGTGGCTGTCTTGTGGCTAACTGAATTAAGGCATCTCTCTCTCATGCATATGGACAGAGAAAAACAGGAACAGGCAGGCAGATAAAGTGAAAGACATACAGACAGAGACAGAGCCTAGACAAAGAGTCAAAACAGACAGAAAAATAGACACCCCCCCCATACACACACACACGTACACACGTACACACGTACACACGTACACACACACACACACACACACACACACACACACACACACACACACACACACACACACACACACACACAACAAAAGAAAGAAAGAAAGAAAGAAAGAAAAGAAAGAAAAGAAAGAAAGAAAGCAGAAAGAAAAAAGAAAGAAAGAAGAAAAGAAAAGAAAAGAAAGAAAGAAAGAAAGAAAGAAAGAGAAAGAAAAGAAGAAGAAAGAAAGAAAGAAAGAAAGAAAGAAAAGAAAGAAAGAAAGAAAGAAAGAAAGAAAGAAAGAAAGAAAGGAAAGAAAGAAAGAAAGAAAGAAAGAAAGACAGACAGAAAGAAAGAGGCAGACAGACAACAAAGAAGAAAATGTTACCAGTTCCATATGCAAACGAGGGAAGAGAACACAGCACTGCCACAACTAGAAAATACGCTCTTTTCATCATCGCCTGAAACACCAAAGCTTTTATTTTATTTCATTTTTTATTTATTTTTTTATATCAAGGATAATGGAATAAGCACTCAGTGGTTTTTTTTACATTC
>JASPKP010000884.1:17500-20000 GCA_030674155.1 Stramonita haemastoma
ATACTTAGGCTCCATCCTAACAAAAGATGGCACATCAAACAATGAAGTGAAAGCTCGCATTGCAACAGCAACATCTGCTCTAGTCAGACTCGAGAAGATCATCAGAAGCAACAACATCAGCTTCTGCACCAAATACCACCTTTACAAATCCCTCGTGATATCTATCCTCCTATATGGCTGTGAATCATGGACTCTGGCAGCAGAGTTAGAGAGGAGAATCCAAGCATTCGAGAACAAGTGCCACAGAAGACTCCTCAAAATATCATACAAAGAACACAAGACCAATAACTATGTGAAAGAAGAAATCAAGAAGCGTGTGGGCCCCCAAGAGCCTTTGCTCTCCACCATGAAGAGGAGAAAGCTGATGTGGTTTGGTCACACCACAAGACACAACACCCTAGCAAAAACCATCCTGCAAGGAACAGTCGAGGGCAAGAGAAGAAGAGGCCGCCAAAAGAAATCATGGTTGACAACATCAAAGACTGACCGCCCAACCCCTGCAACACCTCCTACTAGCCACACAGGATCGTGAAGCATGGAAAAAGATCTCTGTTGCGTCCTTCTCTCATGTCCCCCCTACGTCCTTTGGGACATGGGACTGAGAGCTGAGAGAGCTGAGCTTTGATTTTATAGAAGAAAAAAACCCCAACAACACTGACGTCGATGCAAAAAATGTGTGTGTGTGTGTGTGTGTGTGTGTGTGTGTGTGTGTGTTGTGTGTGTGTGTGTGTGTTGCGTTGTCCCTATCTATCTATCTATCTATCTATCTATCTAACTATCTATCTATCTATCTATCTATCTATCTATCTAATCTATCTATCTATCTATCTATCTATTCTATCTATCTATCTATATCTATCTATCTATCTATCTATCTATCTATCTATCTATCTATCTATCTATCTATCTATCTATCTATCTATCTATCTATCTATCTATCTATCTATCTATCTATCTATCTATCTATCTATCTACTATCTAACTCTTAGTCTGGCGACCGTGGGGGCACCCCTGAAGACTTGGCAACCAGTTCCCTCCCCTCCATTCCTCTCTCTGTTCTGCCTCTCTGCCTTGCTGTCCTATGGCAAAACTAATAGTTGACGTTGCTTTCAATGATGACGTAATCCTTTTTCTTCGTCACAACTGTAACACGTTTTCTCCATTTAATCCTTTTTCAGAACTCACGCTCGACGCATCTGAAGATGAAAGGGAAAAAAATGTCGACGGTTTTTTTCATAAGACTGGAATCACAAGTGATCTGATTTAACGATTGCGAAACGTAGTCCCTCCTTTTCCAGAAACTTACAATTGACGTTGCTTTCACTGTCTGTTTATTTATTTGTTTTAAAGAAATCAGAATCGACATTTTTCTCCCCATATGAATTCTGTTGAAATTCTTTGCAGAAATCAAACTTGAAGCGTTTTCTATTGATGAAACACTTTGCAATATATATAAAATATAATATATATATATATATAATATATATATATATATATATATATAATATATATATAAAAAATATATATAAAATGAACACCCTTCCCCCACCCCATCCCAGCCCTCTAAAACAAAACAAAAGACAAACAAACAAACAAACAGAGAGGCAAAAAACAACTCGAACATACAAAATCATCAAACTATAACTGATATATTTTCATCCCAAAAAACTTAACGAAACAAAAACAACAAACAAAAAACAAACAAAAACAACAACACAAAACCATCCACCCCTCTCATCTAGGCCCACACACCCTACTTACAATACCTTAACTGACAATCGTCCACCAAAAAATCTTACCGAATAAAACAAACAAACAACCAAAAAGCAACAAAACAACAACAAAACGCAAAAAGGCCCGTACACAATCAACTTCTTTTCATCATCAAAATCTAAAAAATAAAATTCAACAACCAACAAACACACACACACAACCCCCCCTCCCCCCCCCCCCCCCCCCCCCCACACACACACCAAATCACCACAAATCTTATTTTCACACACAATAAACCCACATCCGACTTATCCACACCACCACAACCACCACCCACCACCAACAACAACAACCCCCCCCCCAAAAAAAAAAAAAAAAAAAAAAAAAAAAACCCAACCACAAAACTCCTCCACGTCTTTCCTTCGTCAAAAGAAATCCCAGCTTTACCACTCTCTCCAGAAACAAAATCTGGAAGTCAGCACAACCAACAAACAGTCATTTTTTTTCCCCCTATCCAACACACACACACACACAGACACAGACGGACGGACGGACGTTGCTGCTGCTGCTTGCAGCACGACCAGTCAGTCAAGTCAGGTTGTGCAGCATTTCCCTGTAGCGGCAACGAAACTCAATAACAAACCTGGCTGGACGGACGTACACGGTCTCTCCGAACCGCGGAGGAAACTGACTGACTGGTGGTAAAAGTTTGGCGTGGCTAGGCTAGCCCTGATCACAGCCTGGCGCAGTTTCAGTTCAGTTTACGCTATAGCCTGTATCCTGGCCT